>CM060948.1:236368999-236502775 GCA_030765055.1 Mantis religiosa | reverse complement strand
AGAGAGAGAGAGAGAGAGAGAGAGAGAGAGAGAGAGAGAGAGAGAGAGAGAGAGAGAGAGAGAGAGAGAGAGAGAGAGAGAGAGAGAGAGAGAGAGAGAGAGAGAGAGAGAGAGAGCATATAAAACTAGATCATTCGCAGGTGCCTCCATTAAGTAGAACTATCATTTCTTTGTTCGACGTTTTGGGTTTAGTGCTTTTGCAAAGGTCAGACGGCTAAGAAGCTCTTCTCAAATGAAGGTAATTCAAAGAAATTTGATTCCTCGCAGACAGTTTTACAGTCACCGTTTCCGCTACGTCACATCATTTCCTTTAACTCAGCTTTCTTTCTCTATCAAGGTTTAAGTTGCAGGTCACAAACATAATGAATATTTCAGCACGTAAGAGTCTTGAGTATTTCCGACATTTGTTACTGGTTTCCAGAGAGTGACCTCGATAATCCTTATTGCAAGGCCTGCCCACCCTTCTTGACCCCTCCCAACAACCCTTCCTGTGCTCTCGGTAAAAATAAACAATATTGTTTGTGCGTGCCACTCGTAATTCGTGATCTTACCAAACTTAACTCTTAATAACTAAACTCATTAGTCTAAACATTAGGTAAATATGTATGTCATTTTGTTCATTACATTGTCCTGAATTACCAACACAAATACCTGCAATTTTACCCCAACACTCTGAATTCTAGCAGTCAAATTAACACAGAGATAATTATCGTTTTTAATGTGCAGAAAAAAAAGTCCCGTATTGCAGTCCACATGTTTTGGTGATTTTCAAGATTTTCTTATTAGGTTTATAGGTTTTTGAAAATAAGCCGATTTTTAGTCATTTTAATGTGATATTTACAAAAATTCTTTATGTATTTTATACAGCAGTTTGTTCTTCCCTTTTATTTGCCTGTGGTAACTAAAGAAACTAGCCCGCCTGGTAGCGTAGATGTAGCGTGTCTGCCTCATGTACAGGTGGTCCCGACTTCGAATCTTGGTCGTGGTGAGTTATCTGAATAAGTTTTTGCCGGGGTTTTCCCTTATCCTTAAAGATAAATGTCGGGTAACTCTAAACCCAATGGAACTTGGGCTCATCTGAGCATCATACACCAATTTCATTCATCGTCCGATATAACTTAACATTGGAGGAAGTAAATTTAAAAAAAAAGAAACAAACAACAAACAAACAAAGACTAGTGTATTTCTACCTACAAACTCCCACTCGACATTTCAAAGGAAAGAATTCTAAAAATAAATTTGCTCACGAGTAAGAGGTGTTTGTGAATGTGTGTGTGCGTGTTTGTGTGTGTGCGCGCGCTCCAATGTGAGCAGCATAGCTAAAAGCCGAAAGTTTTGAAAAATATAAAACTTAGCATTTGAATTAAATACCTTCTTCACATAGAAAAAAAGTATTTATTTTCTAAATATATAACTGAACAAGTTTTGCTAAAAATACCATGTGTTTAAGATATTTGCATAATTAATAACCGCAATATACTAAGGTTATTCAATAATTAGTGGCAACATTTGAATTAACAACAAATAAAATATTTTTTGGAGCACTCACAATATTGCAATGCTTAGAAGTAATCTCCTCCAACATGAAGAACTCGCCTCCACACATCAGGGAGCCGACGGATGCCATCCACAGTGTCTTGTCCTGATATTCGAACAGAGTGCTCTACTACTGCTATAATTGTCTGTCTGGCTCTAAAGCGAACTCCTTTAAGTGGTAATTTAATTTTCCATTGCTAGTTCAATACAAGTCCAACAACGATGTTCTCCCAGCAGTGCTCTAACAGCATTCACAGGCACATCATCACTTGCTGATTGCGGTCTGCCAGCTCCACGTTTTTTATTAACGTCTTCCCTTCCCTGTACGAAATGCATTCGCCCACTTAGACACGGTACGATATGGTAAAGTCCTGCCTACCACAAGCTTATTGGCCGAGCATTGATACCTCTTGCAACTTGAACTTTAATGAAACGTATTTGTTCGTATTTGCTAAACATATTGTCCCGAACCCGATCGCGAAAGCGTGGCTTGTGTACACAAAAAGCCTGCAGATAAGGAGTATGCCGGAAGAAATCATGATAGCGCGAGATAAAAGACCTACCGGCACCGATAGGGTTACGCTTCTGGAAGGTGATAGAACATTCGATTCTTGTTTGGTCCAGAAATATCTCGAATTTAGGAAAATAGGTATTTAAGGACGTGATGGCTCGCTAAGAGTTGGTTGTGAAACAGTGTTGTGAAATGAGAGACAGCCAGCTGTGTTGTAACGAGAGCTAAGGATGTAATCTGTTGTCACTGTTTGTTATTGTGATTGACCTTGGTAGACTGATGGTGTATGTAACGTAATGCTGCTGTAACCTATAAGACTATTTCTACGAAAATAAAGGAGATTTTTAATTTCTGCAACTCGGCCTTTTAATTCCACGAACCAACAAAGTCACAATATTTAGAGCACTAAAGATAACAGCCTACAATTAAAGGTACTATAATTTTTTATTAAATAAAATTATTGTCTTCAAACTCACAGTTAACAAAGATTAGATGCTCTTATTTTTCATTGTTATCAGCTTTCATGATTCACCGCTAACAGCACCAGATGCAGGTAGTGTTGCCACTAATTTTTTAATGACTCATGTATTTATTTTCTGCGAATAACCTGTGGATTGCATTTCATTCTGAATTACCTTTGTGTAATTTTGTATAACGAATAAAAGATAAGGAATGTCCCAAAATCTTACGCTAGAGAAGTGGTCATGTCATCCTAACACATACTTTATGTAAATGTTTTTTGTAGAATCAACCATTTAGAAAAGTTTGATAATAGTTGGTATTTTGAAATATTTAACGTTTAGAGGCGCTATTCCACCATCTGTTTGATACGGTGTCCTTGCAAAGAATGTAATTTCAAAGCCAGTTTATAGTGACCTACCTTTTGAAGATTTGACCATCGTTTCAGCCTTCTTGGTCCCCCTTGTGCCCACAACGAAATGTCTCTGAAAAGGTTTATCTTTATCGACATGGAGTAGACAGAAAATCAAGGTTTTAGAATAATAATTTGTGGAATAATTTCAAACTACTGATGTGTTATATTCACATGACCTTCCCTGTCCATTATAAAATAACATGAATTTTTAAAAAATTTATTCTTGTATTAAGTTTAGGTTGTTTAAGTTTACGTTAATCGAGACAGAAATTTACACAAATGGTTTAATTACAGTTTTCCTTACGGGTAAAATTTCGGATAGGGGAATACAGAAAAATCCTGATAACGATCTTCTGTTTGAGAACAGACTTAGTAATGAAAAATCAAAACCAATAGCAAGGAATATCTGGAAATTGTAATTTCCACAGAAAAATATTTGATATAAATTGTGAGATTTAAGGAGATCTGCATTTTTTTCTTGGTTAAGACTTTGTCCAAATCTTGTCGTTTACTAGTTTTGCATAAGTAACTCCAAATTAAAAGGATATCCCCAGAAAATTCAGGATATGGATTTCATTTGTCATAAAAATACTTTAAACTATGCTGTAGTAAAGAAAGTAGAGAAAGTAATAAACTGTAATTAGTAGAGAAAGAAGGGTTTGGGAGAGAAACTGTTTACAGTTTCGTACGTCGTAAGGCTGCAATGTTGCTCGAAAGAGAATCCTGGCTTTACGACGCTCTATTGTATTTAACTCCTGGGTGTTTACTATCGCGCAAAAGAAAATGAGACGTTCAGATTTAAGAAAGCGAGAAACCTTCTCCACGCTCGTAATTAATTCTCCTTGAACTGCTCCCCCGAGGTGAGAGCCATAAAACTAATGCTCAAGATCCTACACCACCGTGATAATTGTGTAGAAATTAACGCTCATGAATGTGCAGGAACTTGTCCCATTCCAAGCCTTGCCCTGCATTTAATTGGCGACATCTTGAGACTAACTTCGTGCCACCCATGGATTAAATGACATGCCTTACCTTATCGTTCTGTTCTCATCTCGCAGCTGCTGTCACAAATGCATTTTCTATATCTTACAGGGAGACTTGAAACAGCACATCGACAAAAATACAAAACTTCAAGGTTTTATGTGATACTTGAGAAATAAAACTCCACATTTGGGACCCCTAAGCTAAGGTTCATTACCGTTTCGTCGATTCCCATTTTGTCGACTGCCCTTTTAACGTATACATCAGTGTTATTAATAATTCCCTTTTCTTCGATTCACTAAACCTTCCTTCACACTTTATACATACTTAGGACTGTCAGAATAAAATATTGCAAATTTACCGTTTGTTTTAAATTCACAAACTATTACGATGGTGTATTTAAAAGTTTTAGCAACAGTTTTGTCTCCTCATAATAAATGACAAATATACATAAATTGAATCTGTAAATACATATTTTATCAAATTTGAGATGGTACAGCTCATTATCAAATTTTACTATGTAAAGTAATCGTGGAACAGTGTGACCTACGGTAGCACGATCATCTAAAAGACCTTGAAGGTTATTTTTTATTCTTTGATCCAAATCTGGATATTTCTTTTCGGCATTGGCATATGTTGTATAATTTGCTATACATCTGTGTTATAATCTGCCTCTTTCCGCAGAATAGCTAATAATTGTAAAAATTAGGATGGTTCTTTCCGATTTTCCTGTTTAAGCGATTATGCCATCCCTCCACTGGTAGTTCTATATCGTTCATTATAACAAACCCAAATGTAATCGTATTCGAGCCACTGACTTACAAAATAATCGCTAAATTCAACTATGGTTTCAATTGTAGATGTTGTTTCCATGTTATATAGAAATCCGTCTTCGATGTAATCCGGTGGTCAGTACGCAAGGGCGCCCGCCTCGGTAGCGTGGTAGTAGCGAGTCTGCCTCACGTTCAAGAGGTCCCGAGTTCGAATCTCGGTCAGGGTGAGTTACCTGGATAAGGTTTCTTCCGGAGTTTTCCCTTATCCTGAAAGACGAATGTCGAGTAACTCTAAGCTCTATGGACCCTGGGCTCATTTGAGCATCATTTCACCCATTCCATTCATCGTCCGATATGACTTAGCGTTGGAGGACGTAAACTTTCAAAAAAAAAAAAAAAAAAAAAAAAAAAAAAAGAGTACGCAAGGGCAGCACACATTTTTATATGAACTCGATATTCTTGACAATATATTTGCGGTATCGGCGTCTGCTTTTCTTTGGCCCTCTTTCTTATTTTAGTAATACACATTTCAACTTCGTTGGTGGCAATGTTGGGTTCACAGCTATGGTCACTGTTTTTAAGTATTGTTGATGTTGTAATATTTCCAGATCATATACGCAGCAGGTCCATATTTTGTTTTGGTTCTGGTAAACTTTGCTAAGCGTTAGCCTATACCCGGCATACAAGATTATCTGTTTCCCTCGTTTCGATTCAACAATGTGAAACTCCATTTTAAGCTGTACTGAACACTGACTTTAACCTTGTTAACTCACTGAAGCCCTACAATAAACTACAGTCCGGTCGTTGTATCTCCGGCTCTGACGTTTTGCGACAGCAAGAGATGGAGGGGGAAGGTTAATAGTACCAACATACAGCAATGAGCAATTGAAAACATATCCTCAAAATTATCTTTAGAATGAAAATATAGTTCTATATTAGCTCTAAAACACTAAAATCCAACTTCCAATTTCATTATAATGCAAGATATTTATTACAACACCACTCTATTTGAATATTTCGTTCACACCTTTCACACACACTAACTGCATCTGTTGGTAGTACTGGAAGCCTCTACATCCGGTGTTGTGGTCAGGAAGTTAAAACTGTCTGCTAGCGCCAATCAGCATTGTCGCTGCTAGGCGTGGCTTCCGAACACAACACCGTGTTGCCAGCTTAAATTTGTTTGAGCCACGTGGTTTTAGCTATTTGCGCTGGTGAACTTCCTTTAGCGTGCGTGAATTCCGATTTTTAGTGTTCGTAAGTCCTATTATTATCGCTATTATAACAATATGGCTACTGGTTCGTGAAATATGCAAATACGTGAAATATATAAAATACGCATTGTTTCTCTGCTTGAAATTCCCACTAAAGAACTGGCAACAGCCTGCTTCCCCCTCTCGAGAAATGTCAGAGCCGGAGAACGGCCGGCCGAACTGTAAATCACTGTAAGATAGAGGGTTGGGTTGATTGTTTACCTGCCGACAAAACGGGAAGGGTCATAGCCAATTAGCTTTGAGTCGAAACTGTAATAAAGCAGGTAAAATTACGTAGTCGACGAAACGAGAACGTACGTGAGCTAAACCATTACCAATAAATTATACATATGTAATGAATTCAATAGAATATTCCACGTGATGAACATTTAGGGATTTTAAGCTCAAAATGTAATATCTGCACCACTAAACTACAGTAAAAAAGTAGCATATGTTAACATTTGCATCACTTTCTCTACTCACTCTTCCACATATTGTTATGAAAGCTTATTATTCTACCTACTTCATGTTAACCCACACATACTTTCAATTTGGGGTATTTTGGATTGGAAGATTTTCAGGTGACGAGTTTTTGGAAGAGACTGAACGTAAATGCTAAGTCTTATAGGGCTATCCGATACTTAGTTATGCTGTTCACACACACACACACACACACACACACACACACACACACACACACACACACACACACACACACACACACACACACACATACACATACACACAGAACCACTCACGGATCCTTATCTGAAACAGCTTTCCTTGGGCTCAAGTACTTCGAAATATGTTTTTTCCTGTTAACTCTTGACTTCCTTTACTTATTGTTAGTAGAGGTAGAGTAGTCTCCGGGCTGGCCTCGTGTGCCGTTTTCGAACCACAGAAGGGTGGGATGCCGGTTGTGCTGGCCTGCCGATGAGTTTTCAACTGGTCATCTGTAGGGACCCTGCCCTCTGTACTGCCGTGGTTCCTTGCGACGGCCGCCCTCTGTCTCCTCTCACCTCATCCTTCCTCCCGGGGGTGCACCACTTCGGGGCACAGATACAATAGGCCAAGTTTGGATCACTGTGCCGAATTCCCTCCCTAGCATAATCCAGTCCAGACGTAGATTGAGTAACAGAGGTGACATATACCACCTCGGCTCGCATTTTGAACATTTATGAATACATCCCCAGGTATAACGGATGAGATGAACGTCAGAAGACGTATAGACTACACCAACGGATAATGCAAATAGCAGAGACGGCCAGAGTTTCCTAACATTTACTGGCTTGACCATCCGGCTGGGATGAGCTCGGCGGTGACATGCCCAAACTGCTGGAGTGTGAGTCAAATGCTCCTCTGCAGTAGGAACCGGGTCGAACGGCCACCCTCTGGGCAAATATAAGAATAAATTCCGGCGCGCAAGACTCTGCACCATCTGCTCGCTTATCGACCGACATAAAAGACGGAGACGAAATGAGAGGAAATACGGGAGTTGTGGTAGAAGATTCCACTTGAGCATTCGCCTAGACGATCAGTGAAAAAAGAAACTATCCACAAAAAATAAAACATGTTCAGATTGGATGGCTACAGGGGATCGAACCGGGACCTCCCGGATGCGGGGACCATCTGTCTCGTCACTGTTAGTGCCTAGTATAGCCATTAAGATGGTGGAAATTGGTTTCGTTATCCTACAGTTCTCCATCAAAATGTCAGCCTTCAGAAAATTAGTTCAGATTTGCATCACATGGAGCACTTTGAATATTGCAGGTATTGAAATACGTTTTGCAGAAAAGGGCATTTGAAAATTGGAGTAGCAATCAAAATACCAGTGGAGCAAGTGAATTACATCTTATCATGGGTATAGGACTGCTGGAAGCAGATTATAAAACTAGAAATTTCAATCAAAATGAAACACTAAATACTATAAAATCAACTTTTTGACCACTATTGGACATTTAACACATGTTTTGCTTAAGGAAGCACTAAATACCGAACTGCTAAGGTAAATTTTATCCGCTGCTCTCATATAAACCAACATTTGTTTCTTCTTGTTTTCTTTCTCTGTTTATTCTTCTCGTATAGAGGACTTACACCTGGAGGACTTAAAAGAAAGCCCGGGCTTAAATATCTGCCTGGTGTGAGAGTGTGGAGTGCGATGATGATTGTGGAATGGAACAAAGGAGGCAGTTTATGGAATGAATAGCAGGAAATAAACCCGGAGAAAACCCACACAGACGCCGCTTTATCCATCACAAACCCACAAGATCCGTGTGTTCGAGATGACTGGACGCCGTAATCTTTGTTTCTAGCAACCTATACACTTGCATTAATCACAGTGATGAATTAAAATACTTTAATCCGTTGTTACAATCCTTTTTCCCCACTTCTGAAACTAGATTTCAAGTAAAAATACCTTCCCTCTTCAATATCATGTATACTTCAATTCATGCTTGTACTGTCTGGCATTAATTCTAGGTTATTTATATTCATTATCTCCATCATCGATAAATCTGCATATTTAATTAAACCAATTACTTCAATTTAGTAGCGGTTACAGTGTCGAGATTTAGTTCTGACTCTCACGGCCACTTCGTTCTCGTTAGTAGCGGCGTAATGAAATACGAGCTAGTGTGGAGAAATTATTACTTTCCATCAATTAACTAAAGCAACCTCCTTTTCCGGACGTTTCACTCATTATAGAATCGAACAGAAGACTTCTCTAATCTTCTAATCTGCACCACTCATATGTCTGTAGTTAGACAGTCTGATAGTCGAATGGAAATTAGCTGATTCTTTTAGTCCGGGCTTTGCCCAATGAAGTAACATTTCTGTTCACATCACAAAGAATTTTATTTTTTTCTCTCGGTCAATGCTTCGTACCTCTTTTGGCCTCCTAACAACCAAATAATACGTCGCAAATGAGCCACTTTCTCTCTAAAGCTTTGGTGAATTCAAGGGAACGCTCGTGAACAAGGTGCCCTACTGCCTGTCGGGTAACATTTCGCGTAAGCCTCTGCACTTGTAATTTATTCTCGTCTCTACGACTATATGTGTAGTAGATATGGGTCTTCTCGTTCACAGAACATATTTCTTTTGCCGCCCTAGTTCTACAGAAAGTAGCCAATTAAAGTATTTCACACCATATAAATGGGATGTTGAGAAACATAGCAGATAAAGAGCGTTCAAAAATAAAAATAAAATAAAACAATCAGTCAGTACTTCTCTGCTGTACAACAAACACAAAGGAACAAGCAATCAAACACCGGACGATATAATGCAGATAATTACTATTGGTACCAACAAAGTGGCAACTCTTTCACTAGCTCTCTAACAAACGAGTTTTAAACCTACGTTCATATGAACCTCCTTTACTCTTTTGATGCTGAGAAGGCGTCCTCGAAATATTCAACATCAATTAAGATACATCTTCTGTAGCCGCTGGAATTTTTCGCGCAGTTCTAGAATGTTCGAGGAGGAGAAACTTCAAGAACTTTCTGGTTATGTGTCGATAGCATGTGTTTAAGTTGTGTGAGAGCACTACCTGTCTCCTATATCTCTTCAACTAACCAGGCCACCAGGTGCCATCCAATTGATAGCATAATAGGTAGCTCCATCGCAATGAATTTAAAATGTCGTGAAACCTAATTGTTCTGTGACTATTAACGTTGTTTTATCTCATATCATAAATTAGTATTATAAGTGTAGGCGCAATACGGAAGTTTAAAAATATATTGTAACTATATTGCTGCATCTGCCACTGTCTCTATGATCTGCTGAGAACCATAATCGTTTCAATAAATGTAAAATAGCTGAGTTTATAGGTAATAGACTGTACTGGAAGTTCTCTATCACTTCACAGAAAAAGAAATCTGACTTCTACACTCTTTGGAATGCAGTGTCAAGCTTTAGTCAATCTTTTAGGGAGGGTTATAATCGTACTTCTGTTAATTGCAGCAGCTTCTATGCCTTCAAGCCATCTGGATTTTTTTCTTTTCAAATACTTGCGTGTCTGACTTTGTAGCTTTTGATTTGAAGAGCTGTTTCTGTCAACGCTAATTTCTGGTATGAATGACCAATTTTCTCAAAAACCACTAAGACAGAGAAATTGAATTTTTGTCTGATAAAAGCACTTCTAAGTACTGTTGCGAATTTAATTTGGTGTCGATGGATTGGATTCTTTGGAGGGGATTCCACACCTCGACCAGACTGGTCTTTTGTACCTATGCCCCAAGTGAGGCACCCCGGGAGGGAGGATGAGGTGAGAGGAGACAGAGGGCGACCGATCCCTAGGAGTCACTACTGTACAGAGGGCGGGGTCTCTGCACTTTAATAGATAGAAACTCCCCAGTGGTCCAGGACAATCGTCATCCCACCTACCGTCGCCCCGAAACAGTCATGAGGTCGGTTCGGAGGTCGCCCCTCTCAGAGGGGCAGGCTTGCACATCCGACATCCGGCCAGCCGCATTCGTGAATCGGCCCACTAGTCCGGTTCGGAGACCGGAGTCCGTCTCGCCGGAGGAGGAAGTGGTTCACTCAGAGCATACCATCCTGCCAAGCACCGCCGAGACTCCCGCCGACACTTCTACCCTGAAAGATACCACCAGATAAGAGATTTTATGAAATGATAATGGAGATGAAATGGAATGCAATTAACCTACCTAAATTTCACCTGGCGACCCGGGAAAGCCCCCGAAAAAACCCATGGGTCAGGTAGGTCGGCCACGGAAATCGAGCCCGGACCTCCCGAATGCAGGCCACAGACTTAACCCCTGAGCCATCGCGCTCGATTTGGTGTCAATATTTTGCTTGAGTAATTTTTTATGAAACTGCTGACGAATTGTAAGCAAAGGATGGTTATATTTGGAAAATATATCTTTCTTAACAAAGAAAATTACTGCATGAAAGTATAAAAGTGAAGTTTGAGGGCAGACATCTACATCCCGTAGAGATTTCAGTCTTGTATCTTAAACAGCATCTGAGATAATGGGTCATAAACTAGGCAGGTTTAACATTGGAGGGTCAGGACTTTAAACCTCCTCTTAATAAGCTTTATGTTCAGGATAATAACGGTAATTTCTTGTTTTAAAGCAATCCGGATACAATGTACTCTTTCAAGGACCTTGTGAGCATGGTGGTGTTACAATCTCATAGTTGCCAGGTTTTACGGCTTGCCCACAAAATGTACGGGAGCGGTGGAGACCTTTTACGACTTTATAGCAATGAAGGGTTTTTTTACGGTTTTGTGAGCAAATGTAGAGGGTTATAGATTTTTACCAAGGTGATGACACAACATTAAATTATACTGCATTATACTGTAATTTAAGATTTCAGACTGAAAGTCTGGCGGTAATTGGTATCATGTCATGATAGAACGTGAATTATAAGTATCTGATTAAGTGAAGGTGTTGACTGACTTGGCCGCTTTCGCTCTTAGCAAGAGCTTTACAGCTTTTCAGCGTTTCCTATTCGGAAAAGATTGTAAAACACGGGGCCATAAATCCATTATGAAGGGTTAGTCGCGAGTTTTGGAGTTCAACCGCAGTTTCCTGATCCCTTATTACCAAATCCCTGTTTTTGCTCAGTAAATGCAATCGCGTATCAATAATTACCAGGATTTGCGATGGCTCTGCACATTAAAAATTGAATATTTCTCGTACATTGAAGATTTCAACTCCAGGAGTTGAAACCGTAATAATATATTAATGCGTTTAGAGGAGAAAGTTGTTCATGGAACTGATTTTCAGCACAAAAGGGTTAATCCTTCCGTTTCCCTTAATCTAGTTTCTGGTTTTAAAGCTCTTCATGTATAAATATGTCAGAGCACTTTCCCCACTTATCAATTCACAGTGGTTATAAATAGCCAATGGAAGAGTTGTTCAAAATAAGAACCTCCAGTGAACTGAAACCTTATCGTTTTAAGTCGATTAACTGTAAGTTTACTTTCTCTGTGACCCAGCTATAGTTGTTAAAACATAGCGTTGCATTTCACCCAAAATTCGATGCCGAGACTTCACCGGAAATACATACATATCTGCATCTTAAAAGCTCTAAAAGATGCATTTTCAAAAACTCTGTATGTCTGTAAATAGCACAACTAAAAGCGGAAAATTTATGTAAATACCGAATAAATGTTAAATTCAATATCTTGCAAGAATATGACACAAAGATTCTAAAGATAATTCACCCGACTCCAAATAGTGATGTTTTTTTTTTTAATCTTTTTAACGATTTTACTAAAATACTGCATGTCATCGAGCGGGATGGCTCAGGTGATTTCGTCTGTGACCCACGTTCGGGAGTTCCGAGTTCGAATCCCCTGGCCGGCCTACCTGACCCATGGGTTATTTCAGGGGTCACCAGGTGAATGCTGGGAAGGTTAATAACATCCTCCGAAGTTCCAGTTCCTCAATTTTATCTCCATTATCATTTCACATCATCTCTCATCTGTTGGCCACGGGTTGTAAGTGTCGGTGGGTGTCTCGGCGCTGCATGGCGGGATGATATGTTCCTGGTAAATACTTCCTCCTCCGGTATGACGGTTTACGATCTCCGGACCGTCCTGGTATGCTGTTTCTGGACCACGGAGGGTGGGATGCTGATTGTCTGGCCTTCCGGGGAGTTTCAAACTGAGAAATAGTAGGGAACCTGCCCTCTGCACTGTCGTAACTCCTTGGGTGGCCGCTCTCTGTCTACTCTCGCCTCATCCTTCTTCCCCAGGATGTTCCATTTCATTCTGAACTCCTATGCTAAGAAATTGCAATACAAATTTATTGTATAGAAATGGATTTCCTTAAAGCACAAATTCCAGTCGAATAAAGACTTTTGGCGTTAAGCCTTTCTGAGATATTTTTGCTTTTGGTTTTAATTTTTAATTATATGTGTTTTTCTGAATTGCGAATCCTTTCTCTTTTATGCAAAGAAAGCGACATTTTTCAAGCCATTACTTAGAAACTGCTTTTGAAAGACTTCACTGTCGATTAGTTCCACTGTACGAGTATTATTCTATCTGCAACAACTGTGTAACTGTGAAGGAAAATGTGTTACCGATCACGAGACGTAAATACGAATAGAACATATTTTTATTAAAATAGATTGTAGAAGAGTAAGCACACTAAACCACTTGAATGTTAATGTACTGGGTTATTTTTTTATTTTTAACGTTTTAAAGAATAATTGGGATGTTTAACCTTTATGTATAAGTGAAACATTCAAATGTTGTATGGTCATTTACTAAGCAACAACTAGCATTTTGAACACGTTGAGATCGAAGCAAAGTTGATGATTGAATAAATGATTATCTATACATTTACGATATAAAGCTGCAAACTTCTGGAAAATCTTGATTTTGGATTAGTAATTTGATTGATATTAATGTGTATACTAGCTTACCATGAAGCCAAAAATAGTGCTTTTTAAATTTTGTCCTTGTGCGTGCGCACTTAACGTTTTTACGCGAAATTGGTGAAACTGTTCTAAAACTTGCTTCATAAAACGTTTAGGTTCCACTTAAATAGTCTGGTCGTTTTATAGGTCTGGTAAATTTCCATGAAGGGATGGAAATTTTTAGTTGCAACTTTGTGGGTGGTAAGCTTGATCGTTCAAAAGATAGCACAGAAAATTTGTATGTGCTACAGTTGACAGCCATCTGAACTGGTCAGTGTGACAGCTGCGATTGCAAATGGAAAAAACAGAGTTTCGTGTTGTCATTAATGGCTGGACTGTCGCAAAAGTCAAAACTGAATTGGATGAAGTTTGCGCGTACTCTGCACAAACATTGAAGATCATTTACTTTTGGATCATTGAATTTAAACGTGGTAGTAGAAGCACCGAGGATGAATCGCACTCAGCTCGCCCAATTGAGGTCCCCACACAGAACACCATTGAAAAGATCCACGATCTGGTTATGCAAGACCGCTGAATCAAAATTACTGGGATTTCTGAGGCTGTAGACATCTCAACTGTGTGAGTGTAAAATATCCTGCATGAAAAATTGACAATGTAAAAGCTGTGTGCAAGATGGGTGCCGCGATTGCTCACAGTCGACCAAAAGTGCATCCGGAAGAACACTTCTACCGAGTGTCTGGCGATGTTTAATCGTAATTCGCAAGACCTTTTGCCCCGATTTGTGACCGTAGATGAAACTTGGATCCATCATTACACACCAAAGTCAAAACAGCAGTCAAAACAATTGACAAAGGCTGGTGAAAGTGCCAGAAGGCAGGAACCATTTTGTCAGCTGGTAACGTGAAGGCCACTGTTTTTTGGGATTCGAAAGGAATAATCCTCATAGAATACTTGGAAAAAAAGCAGAACCTACTGGAGCCTATTATGCTTCATTGTTGTATTGTTTGCGACATGAGTTGACTGAAAAGAGACCGACATTGAAACGGAAAAAAGTGTTCTTTCGACAGGATAAGGCAACATCGCACACATCAGTAATCGCAATGGCGAAAGTGCATGAGTTGGGCTTTGAATTGGCTCCTCATCCACCTTATTCACCAGCCTTAGCCCCAATTGACTTCTTGCTATTCCCAAACTTGAAAATTTGACTTGGTGGTAAGAAATTTGCATCAAATGAAGAAGTGATAGTCACCGTCAAAGAGTATTTTGTAGACCTTGACGGAATCTACTTTTCCGACGGGATGAAAAAGCTGGAACATCGCTGGACCAAGTGTATAGCCATCAATGGAAACTATGTGGAGAAGTAATGGGAGTTGCTCATGAAAAAATGTTAATCTTTGTCTTTTACCAGATTTATCAAAGACCTATGCATATGACATCTCAGTTACTTGTCCCAAAGGAAGGTTCTAATTGAGTGGAAAATAAAAATATCTGATGATTCACATGATGTTCTCTATCCACTGTGTGTTATTTCTATAAAGGCTGTACACATTATTCGAATTCAAGCCCCGCGGAGGGCATATTGGGTTCCTGTGGGTTAAGTTGCATATTAAACACCGGGAAGATTGAAACCGTAACCGTTAGGGGACTCTACCCTGTGCTATGTCGGGGTTCCTGTAGGGCACACAGGTACAAACGACCGCATGGCTGCAATTCCCATACGACCACATTACCTTACGTTCTTCTTTTAACGCTTAACTCTTGTAATTATACATTTCGTCCAAATAGGCTATTTGCATAAAATTCAAATTCTAATCTTTACGATATGGTATTTATATCAAGACTGTCAGAGAAGATAAAAACAATAGAAGCCTTCCATATAAGGGCAGTTTGGGTTTAGGATATTTGCCTGAAAATTTGCTATCGCTTCTTTGGAAAATGTTTAATCTATATATCAAGCTTGTTATATATGAGACTTCACGCGGTTGATTTATGCTGTTAATAGACACAACCACGTAAACATACACAGATAGACACAAATACAGAGCGTTTTCTGAAAATTACTGTTCTGCAATTTAGGGAGCCTCAAACATTTCTACTGACACCTCAATATCGAGTTTTTGGATGGAACATAATACTTTCTTAACCTAATACATAGTGACAAAGAAAGTAAAACTGTAAAAGTACTTCGTTTGTTAATAATCATTTTGAAAAGTATTACACAAAACTTTAAAAGCATAATTCTTCTTGCAAGTGTAAAACACTGATAGTGTCAATATTTAAGAATTTATAAAAAGATTTCTTCACTATTATTCGTGTAGCTAAACCGCTTACATGAGAAATGTATGTTTCGATCATATTGCAGGTATAAGGAAGGAAGACAATTTGGTGTACTATTAAATATTTTCTTATGCTTTCATTAAATATTAATTGGCTCGTATGTACATTTTACTGTCGGTTATCGAAAAAATAGAATATGTAACATTGCACAGAGATGGTGAGGTAACAGCAGGAGAGAGTGAGGTAGTGGGAAGAGACAAAGGTGGAGAGTACAAGGGTGAGAGAGAAGGAGGCGATGGGGCAGGGGAGTTAGAAAAAGTGAAAGAGTAACAGAATTTTCGTGTACATATGTGAGTATGTGTGTGTAAGGTAAATACTTCAGTTCAACAACTCCAAAGGATGCAAGATGAAGGTTTTGAAGAGAATCACCAATCTAAATTAACCTTTCAAACCAACACATTTCAATATTTACTCAAAAACTGTTCTAAGAATTTATTTTTCAATGTCATATGTTATTTGCAAAACTAATGAAATGCACTTAATGTTATCGGAAATATTCATCGATACTGAAACTGCAATTCTCTCTCTAAGAGATTGTTCAACATGGATATTCGGCGTAGCTTGTTATAATGCAGAGTTTGCATAAGAGAACATCAAAATGTCAAACATTTTAAGGTTAAGTAATTTATATCCATCTCAAGGAAGGATATAAATACGACAGGAAGACATTACTCAAGGGGACTCTAAAACATCATTTTCAACCATTTTTAAGTAGCGGAGTTTAAATGCCGTCGTAAAACATTTGATGACGCACGCAGTATGAGATATCGCACCAAATGTCTTAGTGTGAATGATGGCAACCACAACATAAATCATTAGTAATGTGCACTAATATAGTCCTGTAGAATCTCGTAATAGATATTTCTGGATCGGCTGAAGCTCTGCACATTTTAGCGCACTGTGTTTTATATTTTGAGAAAAGAGTTGAAATAGCAAATTATGTACAAAATGGCTGCTACGGTTGCCAATCCTAGATCAAAAGTGAGCCAGAGTGCAAGTCTGTGAACTTAGTTTGGCTGGTTTTCGCATAGATCGCACCAATTTAGACGTCGATATATAACAAAATTTGAAAATGAATGAATTGGTTTAAGTAAAGGAAGCAGCAAGCTTCTGTACCTTTTGGGGACGAGAAGCATATTTAGATTAGTACAATAGGTAAGAGAGAGAAGGGTTAGCTTGGATGAGAACAGGAACAATATTTCTAAGAGGGATAAGAGGTAGGGAAAAGGGAATTTGTGAATTGTGTGGGGGGAAAGAAGGCATAGAATGCGAGGAGTTTGCAATGTGGAGAAAAAAGTTTTTGGAGGAAAAATGGGAGAAAGTACAGAAGAACATAGTAGCTATAAAATATTAACGGGAAAGGAGGAAAAGAAGGTAAGAAGTATTGGTGAGTTCTTGCAGAAAGTAAAAGAAAACTGGACACGAATTGTAAAGAATATAAAAAAGGAAGATTGTGGGGGGGGGGGGGGGATGAGCTACCTGGCAGAGAAGAAGACCAGGGTGTCATATATGCCAAGGTAGCAACAAGGTAAAGACAAATAAATGTAGCCTAAATTTGTAAATTGTAAAATTTTGGAATATGAACAATAAATAGTTCATTCATTCGTCAAATAAAGTGTGAAAAATCCGCAGAAATATCATGGCATTGGTTTTCCGGAATGTTAACGGACGTTGCTAATTATATTTCAACCGAAGTGTATTGTACTGACTCTCTGGACCAAATTAGAGATCTAAATCCTGAAGAAAGGGCCGGTTTCTGCCAATCAACTTCCACATGTCTTTTCGCTGCGTGAAAATAAACGAAATGGGATATGACTTTCTCCTGCATTCACCTTATGCCCATGCCTTGGCCCCATCAGACTTCTGTCTCTTCACTTACTGAGAAACTTATGCCGCACTATAGACCACTGTATAAATGTCTAAATATAGTCTATTTTCATAGGTGAAAGGGGTGCTTTTCAGTTGTGTAAGAATTATCATAATTGATTCTATGATTTTCTGCGCACGCACATACACACTGTTTTTACAAGTAATTAATTACCCATAATTGTTAATTGTTTCAGGATCAGCTATAGCGTTCAAGCAGGACCCTGGAATCAACTTATCGAGCATCAAGCAGCAGCTTTTGGGAGATGGTGACTGTGCAGCTTACGTCAGAAGACAACTTAGTTTGGCCGAGATAACTCATGGCCTGCCACTCAACAATGAATACGAGTTGATTCCTTTCTCACATTTCACCTTCTCACGCGTGTACCCAATAGATCTGGGATTGGGCAAACGTGTCGTCGAGAAACCCATTGGCTTCAAGCGCAAGGATTTGCTGGAGGCACTCGTTAAGGCCATCGAGTTCCTCAACAGAAACTCATCTGCACCATCTTCAGCGGCCTTATCGTCATCCTCAACATCCTCCTCGTCTTCCCCTCAGACAGCAACCTCTGATCCGCAAAGGTACACATTAGATGACTTCTTGGAGGGTTTATATAGAACAGAGCCCACCACAGGCACGCAGTATGAGATGTACTTTAGGACAAAGAACATTAGTAACAAGAGCCATGTGGACTCTGGAAATGGTGCAGGTGTTACTAAGGTGGTGCTGATGAGGCCATTTGCTCCCTTGCAGCCAGTTTATACAGAGAAGTTACCAAGTGCACGTGACCGCGAGATGATACATGTGATATTGCCGCTATCTGGTCGTACGTCCACTTTTCAGAGTTTCATGGACAAATTCGTCAAGATAGCGTTTCGTAACGACAGGCGCGTTCAGCTCACAGTGGTTTACTTCGGCGAGGAGGGTTTGGCGGAGGCGAGAGCCATTATGAGCAGAGTGTTGATGTCACGTGGTAGTGGTGGTAATAGTGGCAATCTTCGTCTCTTGGCACTCAACGAGACTTTCTCTAGGAGCAAAGGACTCCGCGTGGGTGCCGAACGGACTTGGGACGCTTCAGCCTCAGATGTTCTCCTGTTTATGTGTGACGTGGACGTGGTGTTCAGTGCGCGTTTCCTAGACCGCTGTCGCTGGAACACGGATCCTGGACGCAAGGTGTACTACCCCGTAGTGTTCTCGCTGTACAATCCCCATGTTGTCTATACCCTTCAGGGCAAGGAGGTGCCCTCTGAAACGGACCAGCTAGTCATCTCTCGTGACACCGGCTTCTGGAGGGACTTCGGATATGGCATGACCTGCCAGTACAGGTAGATAGCTCCCTTTCATTAACAAATTCTTTTCTATGTTGTAGTTTCCTCTCTAGGCAGAAAGTAACCTAAGTTCCGATTATCCTGATGTGAAAATTGGTATTAGCTGTAGTAGATATTGAGTTTGCTTTACCTAAATTGGTTTTATGTTAATTATAGCTGTAATAGAATTAACTGTAAGGTCGTACTTCACCCAAAAGTTTGGTGATCGAGGTTTAATTGGAAATGCATATTTTGGGATACCCTGATTTCGAAAACAAACAAAACAAAAAGTTAGAAAAACGTTCGTCTGTGGTATGTGTTTGTTTAACTGTACACAGTATAACTAAAAAGGAAAGGTCGGATTAACAGCAAACTTAATATCTAAGTTCACTATTCTTTAAAAATCGTACACGGAACTTTTTTTAAAAAAAAACCCTCCTACTCCAAGTTATCATTTATAGGGAACAAATTTCAATATATTTTTTTTTATTTTATCAGAAATAGCTGTGATGATTTTGGTTACAGTATATCTTTTAATTGGACCTCAGACTGCAGACAGATCACTATGCGAGAAATATGGAGCGCTTAAAAATAATCACAAATTGTTTCAAATAAGCGTTTTGTAGGATTAGTTATGTTCGAGTTATGCGTGTTATTGGTTCGTATTTTCAATATTTGTATCATTTATTTGGGGTTCTGCTACTATTCAATTGTTTCTCACAATGTTATGGAAAGGGTCGCTTTTAAAGATTTCAATATTGACCACATTTATTTTCCTTGTATCTAAAATAAATGTGTAATGAGAGTGGTTTTATAAGTTTATCTTCGTCATTAGGAGGTAGATAGAAAAATAGTGCGAGAATAGTGAGCAGAAGTTATAAAAATAGATGATAGTAAATAGAGGTCACAAAAATGTAAAATAATAATTTGGGAGGGGGAATTCATTACACGTCGCTGATGTCACCCTCGCTTTGGAGTTGTATCGTTTGGCCACTGATGCCTTTCAGAAATCATTGAGACATGGTTCTCTTTCTGTATAAATGCCTAATGCATCTTTATGTTTTTATAGGAAGTAAATTTACAAAGGAAAATTTAAAAAACTTTCTCTCTTTACACACTACTCCGTAAGTTTCCAATGATGATATTATGTCCCAAATGTGACATCTAGTAAATGGAACGAAACATTTTCAGCACTGCCACTGTCACTTCTTTCTCATCTTTGGAGAAATAAAGTCATCGGAACAAATTCCACACGAGACAGCCAACTTTAATTGTGAAGCGAACTGTGCTAAGGGACCAGTATGGGTAATTATGCTTGCTTACAAAAACACAGAGCTGACAGCATGTGTCGTCTAACATAATTAACATTACACAATACACAATACTACAGCAGAAACATCAGTAGATGTGATTTGCATTACATTTTGAAAACCAACAGTAGGTCTTCTGTGTAATAGCTGGCTCCACACGAGATATTTCTATACGATTATTTCAGGTGTGTTTGTAATATTGGATTAGTTATTTATGAACAGCGAGTCATGTCCAGGTTAGAAACGCATTTGTCACACTTCGCTGGACAAATAATCGCCTGAGAATACGTTGGCATGTGTTTCACACTTCAATAACAATGTTTGTGTTAGATATTTTTCCTTTTACGCTTGACCCATTTCGCAGTGTATCAGTCGGATGATACTACCTTAAATTCTTTAGAGCTTTTATCAAGTTGGCTGCTGCACGTGATACTCAAAACCAAAACAGATTTACTGTCTACCCACCACAAGGAGGCAAGAGAGGAATGAAGGGGAGAGGGGTTTGAACTGCTTATCTGCTCTGTTAGTGCATCTGTTTATTAGGAAATGAGTGTATGAGAGTGCATATGAGTTAGCCATGTTGTCAGATCTAATTCTCGTAGCAGTAACTGACGTGATAGGTGTTACGTATGGGTGAGTTATGTGACAACACTTGCGTATTTTAAACAAATCTAGCATCCTTGCCATACTCGAAAGGCGAGCATCAACATCGTGCGCCAGCAAAAATGACTACGTTACACATTCCTCTAGCTTGCCTTGTTGTGCTGGGCAGACAGTACAATGACAGACCACTGTAAAATAATTCAAAAGAAATATATCTAATTGTATCTCTCAATCTTGTTCCAATTCTTTAACACTTTTTATTTTCTCGTTCTCTTCAACTTCTTGTTTATATTACGATGACTAATTCCTATAAGCTCCATAGTTCAGTTAAGCCGATGTGTGCCAGGCAGATGCTCCTAGTTGTATAATGACAATCCTGCACCATCTGGTTCAGAATTGGTGATTTCAGTTTCTGTATCATTCAACCTATTCTGTTACTTTTGGGTTTTGCTGAGTTGTAGGCTTTGGAATTGACCTCCTGACCGTTTTTTGGGGTACATGTAATACTGAACAGATGGTTTTAGTTGTGTTGTCGCCTTTCTGTACCTTTTGTTATCCTTATTTATGTTCTGTTGGTGAAACTCGAATCGTGGTATTGAGTATTTAGTACAACTAAGGGGACCATGAAGAAGGTAGGAATGAAAGAAATCAAAATAATAGAAAGGACATTCCGATTAGCCGTTACAAGGACAGTAAACCACAAACTGAGCCTGATTGAACTTATTAGGTAAATGATCACTTAAGACATCGCTTCCAACGTTTCTAAAATTATAGGACGGGCTAGTGCTGTGATTAGCGTGTTTTGTTTGTTTATCAGTACATGTACCTATAATTTTCCTTTTCTGGTACTTATTTGTAAGATTTATTCATGAACTTATTTCACAAAGAAACCCATACATTGTCAAAGATATTGGTCAAAGAACGCAAAAATATAGTTTACTGTTTGCTCTGTAGGTTACTTTATGCCATTGCAGTAAATAGTTACATACATGCCTAAATTTTCTGGGATAAGCGATTTCCTATTGTCACGTAATACATTCTTGGATAATGAAAACGTTCTTTCAACAGAACATGACATCACTGGAGGGTAAACCATTGATGCTAGTGCTGCAGCGTCTAGGGATAACTTTCCTGTATACTTTTCTCCCTGCAATACTGAGTTTATGATTTTCATGTCTTCAGAACCAGGATTTCGTTGAATATTCTTCTGCTACTTCGAAGAACATGCACCTCCAACTGATCTAGGATTTTTTTAACTTTGTCGATATCTAGAACATCTTTTAGTGGCAAAGCTGTACTTTTCAACTGAATAACTTTGGGTATAAAAACCAAAATGCGTGTTAATATTAGCAAGGGAAGCTGCAAGTGATCTCTTAGCTTTGACAATGGAGGAAACTTCTGTTTCATCTTATTCATTGACAACATTTTTAATATCGTTTAAGCGACCTATAGTACACGGCAGCAGACAACCAAGTACCCCAGTGCACAAGTATCGGCTCACGTGAAAGAGGGTTTGCCGGTACCTTCTGTTTGAGCAATTGTATACGTGTTGGGCGTTTTCAGAAAATCTTCTTGGCCGAAGAGCTTCGGAAAAGCAGAATTCGGAGCTCCGTCGAACTCATTTACCCGTGCATCTTCTGCTTATTGAGATGAATGCCATTTGATAGCGCATTTCACTTGTTTTATTAATTTACACTCGAAATTGAACTTCCAAATTAACTTTGAAAATCGCAAAATATCATTCTTCGTTTCAAAAAAGGAAAGCAGTTATTTAGATTATTTGGGTGCCAAACACTCATTTAGGTTTTTTTTAATAGATGAAATAAGGTTAAAACCTAAAAATCTGGGCCCTAGCGATGATGAACGGCTCCTCATGCCGAATACAAGGATAACCTCTCACATTATAATAAGACTTAGTTTTGTAGAGGGAACTTATGATAGCATCCAGTAAAAGCAGAGATCGAGGGGCTAGTGCTCTGACGAACGCTCCACGCGTCGAGCACAAGGATGACCACTCACTTTCAACACTCGAAGAGAATTTAAATTTCACTTATCAGGTTTCTGATAAGCACCTCATTCACTACCCAGAAAACCGGGACAGTTTTCTGCTTTCAAGTGAGCGGAGTGTTCTTTGTTAGTTAATTTGTCACTTAAGATTTGAGCTACCATGTCATTAAATCCTCGTGTAATCCACGTATCCCTATAAAGATCAGGCAGCTTAAGCGTAAGAGCATCGAGAGGGACAGCAAGCATTCTGTGGTTTGAGTCGGAATCTTTTATTCAGCTTCCCAATTTAATGCCTATACAATGCAATTGTGAATAAACAATTATGAAAATCATTATATAGGAATTTCAAAACGAATGCGGTGCAGGTGAAGGAAATGTAATAACTTATTGGATGTTTATAAAGCTACCGTGCTAGTGAAATATGCGTGGGACTTGAGGTGCAACTGAAGAAAAAGAAGTACCTTGACGTGCTCATTCCAGATGGACACGATATTTTGGCCGTAAATCATTATCACGCTCGAGATAATGAAACTGCTCCGAGTGTCGCAAGATAAATTGCCCCATGGGACCATGCCTGCCTGCCACTTGTCTGGAACAGCTACACTCAAGTCATTAGTCTCCTCAAATTCGCACTCCAGGAGACAAGCCTCTCACTTCTTGTTTTGTATATCAGCACCTGGTACACTCGCCCACCAAACTATCTAGTGGGCGTGACCTCTTTGACCAGTGGGGAGAAGTCACAAGTTCTTCCCCCTGTCATTCACTGCTCTAAACCAGCCCACCTCTGTGGAGTGGGTCTTCCCCACTTACGAGTAGTATCGAGTTCGAATCTCGTTCAGAGTGAATTATCTGGATAAGATTCTTTTTTCGGATGTTTCCCTTAGCTCCATGGACTCTGGGCGCAGCTGAACAGCATTTCAACTATTGTTTTCTATCGTCCGATACGACCTACGTTAGAGGACATTAAATAAAGAGAGAGAGGGGGGGAAAGAAAGGAAACGCTCTGCAGGATTACTACGGAGGGGATTTGGTACCGAAACCTATGGTTTATTGTATCTAAGTCCCAAATGGAACATACCCTGGAGAAATGATGAGGCAGATGCCCATAGAGGTCACGACAGTGCAGAGGGCAGAGTGCATACTATTTACCAGTTGGAAATTCCCCTTGTAGGCCTCCCCATGGTCCGGAAACGGCCCACCAGGTCGTACCGGAGACCAGAAACCGTCCTACCGAAGGAGGACATGTTTACCAGAAGCATATCATCCTGCCATACAACCCCGAGACATGCACCCGAAATTTGTAGCTTAAAAGAGACCACCAGATGAGAGATGACGTGAAATGATAATGAAGATGAAATCCAGGAACGGGGATGTAATTAACCTACCCAGCATTAGCTTGGCGATCCATGGGTTAGGTAGGTCGTTCGGCCATGAATCGAACCCGGATCTCCCGAATGCGAGCCACACACAAAAAGGCCTGAGCCATCGTGCTCGATAAACGCCATTTTATAGTTATACTGGCATCGCATCTAAGGTGTGCACAGCAGTAAAGCTGTGATCCAACTCCCATCATGTGATTTACCTCTCTACGTGGGGAACATATTCTGATGTCTCTGATTGGCTAAATCAAGATATGAATCAACTCCTAATGTGTGGAAGGTGGGTAGCAACAAAACCTGATTCCAACCAATCAAAGATGCTTATTGCTGTGACTATATTAATTACGACGAGAGTTTAATTATAAAATAGTCTATACTTACTGTAAGTAGAAGAAATATTGTATGCCAGCCAAATATTCAGTACCGAAAATATATTTATTAGGCCCCCTTAATGCATTGTGGTCCTGCGCCGTGGTGTAATGGGCTAAGGCACCATGCGTTCGTCCCTGGCCACAGAAAGCGGTCCGGGTTCAATCCCACACATTGGGTGCGGATTTTAAGTCCCGGGTATAGGGCCGGTGCCCACTCAGCATAGTGAGGCAAGTGAGGAGTTTACTCTAGGTAAGCGGCCCTGGTCACGAAAAACAACATTCCGGCTGGGGGATGCCAAGATGCTGACCACATTCCTCCTCGTATCGGTTGGATGATCACATACCTCTACCTTGTGTAAGTGGGCGTGAGGTCGGCAGTCTGTTTGGCCCTCTTACATGAACTGTGTAGTGTTTAACGCCCGCTTTTACTACATGCTGCACCGCAGGCGGTGACACTGTTGATGCATGAGATGAAGATGGAGCACCGACGAAATAAGATGGCGGGAGAAACCGGAGATCCCTGTGAAAACCCGCCCCAGCGCCATGTTGTCCACCAAAAATCTCACTTTGCGGTTGCCTGGGATCGAACCCAACCCACCTTGGTGAAAGCCGAGTGGTTTAACTATTCAGCCACGGCGTGGCCTCTCTGTCAGTAGCACAGGGCAATTCAAATAAAAATGTAAGATAAATACCAAATTTTGTACTTAAGTTTAATATCTGTCAAAGAAGCGACACAAAAGATTTTAAAAAATAATGTCTCACCTCAAATCACACTGTAAATAAGAAATGTTCTTTTTTTTTTTTTAAAGATATTCGTAATGATTTTGAATCAAATATCTATTAAGATGTTTGCATGACAAAGAAACTGTATATCTAAAATTATCAGTAAATAACCTGTAAAGTCCTCTATTTACTTTTTTATTATTTTTTTTAGTTACATCCTCCAACGTTGTCTTATCGGACGATGGATGAAATGGTTGAAGTGACGCTTAAATGAGCTCAGGGTCCATAGAGCTTAGAGTTACCCATATTCATCTTTCAGAATAAGGGAAAACCCTGGGTAAAACCTTATCCAGATATCTCACCTTGACCGAGATTCGGACTCGGGACCTCTTGAACGTGGCAAACACGCTACCATCTATGCCTCCAAGGCGGGCGTTTTAATTTGGTTGCTAGAATATTTTAAAGTGAAGATGAGTAATATTCACAAACTTTTATAAGCTGTAACAGTATTTTTTAGTAATGTTCGAAGGAATAATAAATATATAAAAATGTATGTAGTTGTGTGATTGGCCGAAGTAGTAGTGGTATCACGTGGTGTGATGACGTGTCAGTGAATCGGCCAATCACAAAATAAAGTGGGAATCACTATGGGGACAAGAAAATCAATAATCTAGAAAAGTGTTAGAATCTTGTGTCTTGCTGGAGAACGAGGAAGTTGACTTAAGATGTTACGATAATTATAAAATCTCCAAGAAAATTATATATCATTTTGTCTTAATCTGTGAATCTATCATTTGGCGCTAGCCAGTATTACTTTTGATAGAAGAAAAAAAAATTGATTAAATTAACTATATTCGAGTAACTGCGCCGTTAGTGCTGTCTTATGGGAGAAACATGGCGACTAGCATAGAAAGAGCGATGGAAAATCATGATTCTGGAGTGAAAGAAAGTATTATACCGACCGCCATAATGGAGAAAGAAAATCCCGTTACAAATGGCGCAGCAACGTGTGGGGCTCGAATAGGATAAAGAAGAGGAGATCGTGCATCGTGCAGCTCCGTGGGAATTTAAAAGGAAAGAAGAAAGAAGAGAGAAGAAAGAAGAAAACGAGAACTGGTTTAAGTGAGTGAAATTTAAAAAAAAAAAATAATAATAATAATAGTAGTAGTAGTAGATTTATGTTGTTAAGAAATCAGAAAATAGTTAAAAAGATGGCGAGTAGAAAAGAAATAATAGTGGAAGGAGAAGTTACTGATAGTGTAGGAATGAATAGGGAGGATGCAAGATTAAGCATAGATAATGAGTCAATGTTGGAAAGAATAACAAGAATGTTAAGTAATTTAGATTCTAAAATAGAACAAAATGCAAATGATTTAAAATCAGAAATGAGTAATTTAGATTCTAAAATAGAACAAAATGCAAATGATGTAAAATCAGAAATAAGTAATTTAGATTCTAAAATAGAACAAAATGCAAATGATTTAAAATTAGAAATGAGTAATTTAGATTCTAAAATAGAACAAAATGCAAAGAATTTAGATTTTAGAATGAGAGATGTAAAATCAGAAATAGGAGATGTTAAATCTGAAATGAGTAATTTAGATTCTAGAATGAAAGATGTAAAATCAGAAATGAGTAATTTAGATTCTAAAATAGAACAAAATGTAAATGATTTAACTAAGAAAATGAATGATTTAGATGTAGGAGTAAGACAGGAACTAGCACAAAATGTGAGTAACTTAGAAATTAATTTATTACAGAAGCTAAAACAGGAATTAAAATCTGAAATTTCACAGGAGATTAGAGAAGGGAGAAAAGAGTGTAGGGATAATATGGAAAGGCTCATGCAGATCATAGAGATTAATAAGGATGAGAATAGAAAGGAAGTCAATGAGTTGAGAGAGATAATTCAGGAAACTAGGTTAGGTCAGGACATTGTGAAACAAGAAATAAGAATGGAATTAAACAAAGAGTTAGAAACATTTAGGATACAACAGGCAGAAATAACACAAAAACAAAGAGAAGAATTAGGAGATAAAGTAGAACAAAGAATCCATGTAATTTGTTCTGAAATGCAATTACAACATGATGAAAGTAAGATACACCAAGAGGAAATAAAGTTACAAATTGATGAGATAAGTAAAGCAAAAGAAGAAGTAATTTTGCAAATTAAAGAGGTAAAAGAACATTTTGAAAAAGAAAAGGATAACTTAGGAAAACTGACACAAGTTGTAATTGCATTACAGGCTAGAAAAGTAAATAACGGGAAAGAAATGTCTAGAATTACAAATATAAACGATTGTGACTTACCAGGTGAATTAAGCAATCATCAGAAGTCTAGTGATGTAGTAAGTGAATGTAGTGATTTTGTGAGTCCAGATAATGATATTAACTATCACAGAAACACACAAAACATGTCCTCACACACACAACTCCACAGTCTAGGTCAAAATGAATGTGTACATTATTCACTAAATGATATTAGTCCACCAAGTTTTGATGAGGAATCAGGTGATAATCCAAAAGTATTTCTTAGGGAATTGGAAGAATATTTCCGTATTAAGAGAATTCCCAATGAATTTCGGATGGTAATAGTAAAACGCTGTTTGAAGAAAAATGCTCTTGAGTGGTTAAGGTTAACTTTGGCTTCACATGAAACATACAGTACTTTCAGAAATCTGTTTATAAATAGATTTTGGGGACCTGAGAGACAAAGAAGAATAAAAGTTGAGTTAGCAACGGGTAGGTTTGAGTTTAAAAAAGGGATTTCTATGACTGAATATTTCTTAAAATTAGCAAACAAAAGTAAGTTGATCAATCCCGAAATTTCTGAGACAGAAATTGTCAACATGCTAATACGTCATTATCCACCACATATCAGAAATCATTTAATTGTGGCTAAGCCTATCGATTTCTCTGATATGATTGAATTATTATCCGAATTTGAAGCACATAACCTCATTAATGATACTACATCCTGTGATGGTAACTATAATAACGTCCATATTGAGCGAGGAAGAAATCGACAGGAATCACAACCTACAAATAATAGGAATAATAGGACGAGTTTAAATTGGGGCGGGGCACCCGTGAGAAATCAAAGATTTGAAGGAAGAGGTTATGATCCTAGACGAACTTATGAATCTGTAATTCCCGGAACAGGAAGTGGAGTTCAAAATAATGTGCAAAGGAATTATAATAACAATCAGTCGACGAGAATTGGAAGAAATGATCAAATAAACCATGTAAGATTTTATCGAGGAAATAATCAGCGAATAAGTAATTTTAATAGGGGTAGAGGTACTAGTTTATTTAGTGCAAATCAAAGAGATTTTAGGGGTGTGAGATTTGAAAGAAGTAATCAAAATGAAATAGTCGAAAATACACAAAGCACAGAGAATGATGCGAATATAAACGATAGCACCAACCTAACCAACAATGAAAGTATTAATTAAGGGCCGAATAGGTGAATGGAATTTCAATTTCATTGCGTTGGTAATTCCACATTTGGCAAGAGATGTAATTGTGGGTAATGATTTATTATATGAATGGCAAAGTGTATTGAATTTCGAAATGCATGAAATGAAGGTTAAGACAGAAAATGATTTATTAGTAATAAAATTATTGGAAGAAGATGGAAGAGAAGAAGAGAACAGGGATAATATAAATAATGAAAGGTTTTTTGTGGAAGATATACTTTTGCAAGAAAATGGTAATATTGAATACGATGAAAATGAAAATTGTGGGAAGAATTTAATTATTGATGGATTGCAAAATAATGTAACTGACCTTGAAAAGCATTGTTGCCAATTATATACAATACAAGATAAGAACGGCGGAAGCCAAGTGGAGGAAGAAATAGAATTCCAGAGAATATTACAAGTAAAGTTAGAAAACACATACAATTTAGACCAAGCGAGAAAAGAACAGTTGAAATTGTGTATATTAACGAATAGAAAAGCCTTTAGTTCAAAACCTGGACTGTGTAACAAATACACACACACATTTAAAGTGAATGATACTGCTCCCTATACACATAAAAGCCGACCTTTACCCATAGCTATAAGACAAGCATTTCTAGAAGCAAGTGTGGATACAAGAGATTTGTAATCAACGGAGTACTTATTGTTAAAATAGTTAAATAATAAAACATGTATATTATTGTTAAATGTCAATATATTGTTGTATTTTAATTAATGTTCATTTATTGTTGTGTTTTATGTATGTTATATTTATGTTACAGTTCATTGTTGTAAACGAAATTGTTAATTGGGGCCATTCTTCGAAATATATGGAAACAGATTGTTAATTCCTTTATTTGGTTATTTTCCATATATTTCGAAGAAGGGCATTTGTAACAGTATTTTTTAGTAATGTTCGAAGGAATAATAAATATATAAAAATGTATGTAGTTGTGTGATTGGCCGAAGTAGTAGTGGTATCACGTGGTGTGATGACGTGTCAGTGAATCGGCCAATCACAAAATAAAGTGGGAATCACTATGGGGACAAGAAAATCAATAATCTAGAAAAGTGTTAGAATCTTGTGTCTTGCTGGAGAACGAGGAAGTTGACTTAAGATGTTACGATCATTATAATGGTAAAGAAAAATTAATAAGATTCGAAAAGTGTTATTCAATATTTATAATATAAAAGAGTGAATCGTAGTTTATATTATATAATTAAATAATATATAACAAAATTGGACTCATCTAAATTTTATTTTCACCAAAAATCCGCGTCCACACCTTAGAAAGATCTCATGACTCTTATTAGATTAAAACTTGACTTGGATATTACAAAGAAGTTGGCGTGATTCTTATTGGAAGAAGAAGATCGAAAATTAAAATCCCGTTACAAAGCTATAATATCTGTATTGCCATGTGGCACGCTCATTAGTAGAGTTAGGACCTTTAGGACCCCCGCGAGAGAACACAGTTAAATGCTACGCGACGTAATACAGCCTACTACATTGCCCGCCTCGGTAACGTAGATGGTAGCGTGTCTGCGTCGCGTTCAAGAGGTCTCGAGTTTGAATCTCGGTCAGGGTGAGTTACCCGGATAAGGTTTATTCCAGGGTTTTCCCTTATCCTAATAGAAGAATGTCGGGTAACTCTAAGCTCTATGGACTTTGGGGTCATTTGAGCTTTCATTTCACTCATTCCATTCATCGTCCGATAAGACTCAACGTTGGAGGACGTAAATTACAAAACAAAACAAAAAACCTACTGTGTTATGCGGCAAAACGCTCAGGGCCGTACAAACACTGAATGCGCTGCCGTTAGTGGCAGAGTGGCGGTTTTTGGAGAGCTGATGTGTTCGCTGATAGTGAAGAACATAAATGTCAGAAGCACGTAAACGCACGATGGACGAAGAGCTAGCAAGAAAGGTAGAAAATATCCAATGTAAAGTTGCTATGTATAAATTAAGGGCACTAGACCCAATGGCTGAGACAGCACTGCAACACTATAAGAAGGATCTCGTTTAGTATACTTTTGTACGAAGTACTTAAAACCTGTATTTTCTACTTGTGCATCGCTTTATTTGCACACACCATCATCTTACACTAGTCCTGAAAACTTCGAACTGAAACGGCGAAGTTACACTTGGCCCTGATTGTTCCTCGGCCTCTGTTCTTGCTAAAATCCTTGCTTGATTGTTCCTATACACGAAGATTTGCTCTTCATCAGAAACAGTAGACCTGTCCAAAACCATTGATCAGCTAGAAAAGAGAGTTACCAAAATGCCTCGTGCCATAGGGCTCATAGAAGAACTAACTCAAGAGATAGACTCAGCAGCTGCTGGACCTATCATGAATAAAAAAAAGAAAGAAAACGAAAACCGTACTTGAGAAAAACCCAGGCTATTTTAAAATGATAAACATTAAAAATAATTTGCAAGTGCATAAGGAAACAGCGCTTACAAGGCAATGTGATTTGCATTATTTTATGTTTGCACCTGTTAAATCATCTGATGTCGAGAGAACTTTTTCAGACTACAAATATTGCTTGAGTGACAGAAGGAGGAGATTCACCTTCGAAAAGTTTGTATGTTGAAAGGAATGAAGTGTTGAAAAAAATGAATGTAATAAGTCAAACAATTGAAAAGCAGTCCTTTTTTTGTAATTTACGTCCTCCAACATTTAGTCATATCGGACGATGAATGAAATGGGTGAAATGATGCTCAATGCGTCCGGGGTCCATGGAGCTTAGAGTTACCCGACATTCGTCTTTCGGGATAAGGGAAAATCCCGGAAAAAGCCTTATCCAAGTAACTCACCCTGACCGAGATTCGAACTCGGGACCTCTTGAACGTGAGTCAGACATGCTACTATCTACGCTACCGAGGCGGGCAAAGCAGTCATTTATTTTGTATTGTAAAAGTAATATATTTTACTTTATTATTCAAAATGTGTTTTGTTATACATCTACTTCTACTAAATGATTTTGAAAACGGTGACGTAATTTATATATTGTTTTATTGAAACAGTTTGTTAGCACATTTTTATACCCCTAAGACGGCCGAATTTGTTTACTGCTGGAGCTAAACCACGCCCCTCTTCCTATACTTAACGCATGCACGCACAAGCCGAGTCCTAGAAAAATGTGTAGTGTTTAACGCCCGCTTTTACTACATACGGCACCGCAGGCGATGACACTGATGATACATGAGATGAAGATGGAGCACCGGTGGAATGAGATGGCGGGGGAAACCGGAGATCCCGGAGAAAACCCGCCCCAGCGCCGTTTTGTCCACCACAAATCTCACTTTGCGGTCGCCTGGGATCGAACCCGGGCCGCCTTGGTGAGAGCCAAGCGGTCTAACCACTGAGCTACGGCGCGGCCGTCGAGTCCTAGAAGTCCTATCTCTAGTCATTAGAGTGTTTGCAATTCAATCCCAGAAATTAGAATATATGTAGCATGTTCAGAAATTACTATTAATGGAGTACCCTTCGGTAACAAGTTCAATCCGTTTCTATAGATGCGTGCACGTATCATTGTTGATGACTTACAAAGATGTTAAGATTAAAAAGTCTAAAACAAATTTTAGTGTATATCTAATGTCAGTTTATCTCAATACTTTAAACCTATTTACCCATCACTTACAAAGTTCATCACATTTAAGTAATGAAACATTTGACTACATGAAACTCCAAAAAGAGTGTATTAAGTCGTATGAATCACATACTTCCAAATAAACTCTATCAATTGTTTTATGTTTACAGTTACTATCACGTACTATATTCATACTTTGTTTGTACACCACCCTCTGCAGGTTTCATCATTCTTTTTGTTCCTAGTTGCATTAGGTTTCACGTTATTGGATTCTTCCTTCCCCATCATCACTTCTTTCTAATCTTATTCCTCTTCTTCTCTCGATAGCCCCGAACTAGAGCAGGAACACGAATAACACATCTCGGGCTGTCCTCAGCCTTCCAACTAGCTCAGTCAATGTATTCTCCAGGTTGATTCGGATTTCGGAAGTAGCTGAAAATGTCTTCTGTACATCCTGGGAGGGGGTATTGTCTATGAGAATCTCTTTGGCCAACATCTTAACTAAGAACATGAGTGACACTTTTTTGAGGGAGGGAATAAATCCATCATCAACTACTATTTCTGTAATTTCTGGAGTTCTCTGCAGATTATCTACGATGGAAGGCTGAAGGGCACTACCAAGCTCTGCTTGAGGAAAGTCCTTAGCAAATCCTGCGTCTACCAAGAGTCTTTAGGAACCATGTTAGTGAAAATTGAAACCACCATTAACTCCAGGCCGATTCCCCAGGACGGTTCCGCGCCGTGGCCGAGTGGTTAGACAGCTTGACTCTCATCAAAGTGGCCCGGGTTCGATTCCAGGTGATTTGTGGTGAACAACATGGCGCATGAGTGGGTTTTCTGCGGGATCTCCGGTTTCCCACGTCATCATTCCACCAGTTGCTGTATTATTATAGTTACTTTAATTCATGTCATGTAATTATCTCACTCTCATACTAGTCATCGGGGTGATCTAACATCCTGGGTTATGTTGCTCAACCCGACGCCTAAAGGCATAAGGGATACATAAAAAAGAAACCCTCAACACCACGACAGTGGCACGACTGGGGAAGTTGAAGGTGAAGAAGATTGTGAGAATGCCACCCAAAAGTTCTGTACCACTTTTTTACCAGAAATACAAGCATTGTCAGAAAGATGCCTGAGTTTAGAAAATTCTTAGTTTTGCATTTACATGACTTTCCCTACTTACCCTCCTAGAAATTATTCTTACAAAAGCTTCCAAACTGCTTTCTCATAATTATATAGACCTTCATGAAAAGTGTATGTGAAAAAATTGACTCAAAATCGAATATTCGGTTAAACGCCGAACTTTGTATTGCGTTCGGCGTGTTGATTAAAGAAAGGCTATTGCGATTTTAGTTTAAAATATTATAATACCAGTATTTGTGCATATTTTCATAACAGATAAAATGTGTCCTTGACTTTTCTGGGAATAGCCTGTGAAGTACTTTTCATTCCGAATTACATTTATATAACTTGTAAAAGTCAAGAAGTATACTAAAATGTATCACACAAAATTGTAGATCTCGTTATAATATAAAATTTATGTGAAATAATTTTTATGGCAGTAACCGTTTCCGAGATATTACTTCTTCTGATCTTGACTGCTAAATACTTGTTTTTAGCTGCCAAGTTCCTTTTTATTTTATTCTCGTGGTGATGCCAAGAGTGGCTTTTCAAAGCGATCACATAACAACACACTTTTAAACTTTTCATTATCACATAACTCTATTATGTATCTGTTGTACTTAGAACACAATATGTCATAAAGCCATTTCTGAATATGGTTATCTCAAATAATCTGAAGCAGATAAACAGTATTAGTTTGTATGAGGGTCGTTCCGAAAGTAATGCCTCCTATTTTTATTCGTGGAAACTACAGGAGATACGAAAATCACAACAGCGCGGTTAAATACAGCAATATTTCAGCTACAGATTGTCATTTTTCCACACAGTCACCACCATTTGTTATGCACTTTTGCCAACGATGAACCAGAGCCTGAAGGCCACGCTTGTAAATATCTGAACCAGCTGCGGCTAACCACTTTCTTACAGCTTTGACAACAGCATCCAAGTCTTGAAAATTTTCGCCACCTAGTCAATCTTTCAGAGGCCCAAAGAAACGGAAGTCTGAAGGTGCTAAATCTGGACTGTACGGTGGGTGTGGTAAGACAGTTCAGTCAAACTTTGCAATCAGTTGCGTGGTCGCAAAACTGGTATAGGGCCTGGCATTATCATGTTGCAGGTGTAAGTTGGTTTTCTTCTCTGGCCTTACCCTGAAAATTTGGGCTTTCAGCTTAGTCAGTGTCATCTCGTAGCGTTCTGAATTGACAGTTGCTCCAGGACATGCAAAAGAACCACACCCTGGCCATCCCAGAAGACTGTATACTTCACTTTGCCTGCAGATGGCTGTGTTTTGAATTTCTTCCTTTTTCGGAGAATTTGCATGGACTGTCTTTTGAATTCTGGCTCGTAGTGGTGAAACCACGTCTCATCTCCGGTGACGATGCTATTCAGAAAATTGTCACCTTCAGCTTCATATTAGTCCAGAAGTTCCTGACGTATTTACATTTGATGATTCTTTTGTTCTTCTGTAAGCATCCGCGGGAACCATCTTGCACAGACTTTACGATAATCAAGATGTCCCAACGTTGTTTCCAACGCATTAGAGCCGACATTCGTGTTTGTACACAATTCTTTAGTCGTTATCCTCCGATCAGCACAGATGATTTGATAAAGACGTCCTTCATTATGAGGGGTGACGGCTGTGCAGGATCGACCACGACCAGGCTTGTCATGCACACCCTTTTCACCAATTTTAAAATGACCTATCCATCGCCTCACATTGCTCACATCTATTGTTTCGTCTCCGTACACCTTTAGCAAGCGTGGATGTATTTCAATTGCCGCAATTTCTTCTGCAGTGAGAAATTCAATCACACATCTCTGTTTTATACGCACGTCCATATCAGACTTCATTTTGGAACACTCTGCTGGCTCCAACTACCACAGAACCACCTGCAAATGAAAGAGGAAGGTTCAAGCATTACCATAAACTAACGACATCTGGCTCGGACATTCGAAGTCAAAACAAAAAATAGGAGGCATTAAGTTCGGAACGACGTAGATTTATGTACCAAATTTTTTATACATTAATGATTCTGAAAATGTCTTATAAGCTGAAAAAATAAAAATAGAACAAAACATAATACATATTGGTTATGGAACAGTGAACATAGGAACTCCCCAATTTGCAGATAAACATTGATTTAAACATCTCGTTGGAGTTACAGTGCACAACAAATGTCAACTCTGAATTGAGCAGAGGCAAGAGGTTTTGTTTTTAACGATTTTTTCGCGAATTTTTCCTTTCTACGAGAGTAATATTTTTAGCGATAAATGAGAAAATTTCTATTAATTTTAGTCTACATAGAAAAATTTATATTAATTTCAAATTGCATAAATATAACTTTAACATTCGTGTCTTCATAGCGTGAAGCTAGAAGTCATGAAAAACTGTTTACAAATTTAACGAAAAGAAGATAAAATGTAACACTCAACAAAGCCAATACAATGACATCATCATGCGCACTGAAATAACAGCTGAGCGGTGCAACATTAAACTGACACCACAGCATCCGACTAGTCCGTGCTACTGAGAACTGCTTGTCGTATGCTAACTGGAAATATTATTTATTGGATAGCACACCTTGCACAGCAAAAAACTCCTATTATGCTGACTAAAGGTACTGAGAAGTTACTGAACTTCTTGAAAGCTACTCTCAGACATTGCATTAACATGAAAATATTGTCCCTCAGGGATTAAGAATGTGTTCCGAAATGCCCGAAAGTTAAAAAACGAATACAAAAAATACCTCACTGAAAACATCCAGATTTAGAAGTTAAAAGGTTCCCATTGTCTGTACTGACACGATGGTCTAGCTGGTTCATTTCAGTTGTTTACATTGCCAGCTATTTTAATGCAATTGTCGATTTCTTTTCTAAAAGAAAAGCTTTCAGTTTCTGCCCAAAATTTGTTAAATGATTATTTTTGCAATACCAAGTGCTGCAATATTGTAAAGGTACAACAGCAACAATATTTGTTTCTGAAAGTTGCAGATTGATAACAGATCCAATATTAGAATTTCAATATAAAAACTGTGGCTCATCTTGTTTTATCCCGAATTGACTCGCTGAGGACCCTATGTGAAATATTAAAGAGTGGTCACTTTGGAAACAGAGTAAGTGCACTTAGATCATATAATGGGTCCCAGTGTTAGAGAAGCAGTAGAAGAGAATCTAAAAGTTTGCTGCCGTATGACTTTGTCTAAATTAAACTCCACTATGCAAAATAAATTGATGATGTAATAACCATAAAAGGTATACCATTTGTTTGATCCTTCTAGGCTAGTTACTAAATCAAGTATAAGTGATTTAAATCGTGTAATGGCAGAATTTATACAACTAAATGCATTTAAAACCAGTGGCATTACTTTTGGTTCTGATTTACTTCTTTATTACAACTTTGTTGAACAGCAAAGCCATGGTGCTAATGATAACAGATTATATGTAGTAACAGCACTACTGGCATTGAAGGCAAAAGCTAATTCTTACCGCAATTTCTGTGAAAAGTCCCTTCAATGTCTTTGGTTGCCTATGTAAAACGCTGACAGTGAGATATTTTTCTCTGCATATAACTTTAGCTGTGACAGACAACAAAACAAGTATGAAAAGCGAAAATATCACAAGTTGTATGCTGCAGTTTGGCGATGTCTGATGTGTGATATTGGATATTATTCATATTACATACTCTCTGATGATCAAATGAAATGTTTTAATTTGGGAAAAGCGGCCTTAACAGTTGTGCTATTCTAGTTACCTGTTATTTTTCATTTGAGCCATGTCATTACTCATTAATTCTTTCCCAAAAAATTTGCGCGAAAATAATGCGAATTTATGGTGAAGAAACCACAAAACACCACCATTTAAAATTATTAATGCGAATTTCATAAATAATTGTCACCGCAAAATCTTGCTTTTGTCTATGAGTAATGTCTTATATTGGGAAAATGAACGCTCTACGCCACACGATGTCAACCTTAAATACCTGAAGAGAGCAAGAAGGCACGTTTTCAGGTTCACTTGTATGTTCACCTACCAGAATTTCAGCCACTTTATGAAGGTATGACCAAGTCATATTTTAAATTAGCATCACTTATTACATTTTGGATAACCTCAACTATGGAAACCTCTTTATACAGTTCATGTATTTTTATGCAAATGCTTCAAACGGATCTGCATAACATACCACGACTTTGAGTCAGGTACCCCAGTGCGTGTTTACCGCTGTAGAGGGCAATGGAAGTTCGTGGTTAATATATCTGAAGCATTAATCCGTGATTGGGCTTTTATGGACACTGTTCCCATTGGTGGCTAGCTTGTTTACGTTAGGATAAAGGGTTGCGTTGCTTCACGCAGTCTGTGCCGAGCGTCAACGACCTAAGTTGCATGAATGATATTCGGGAAATTTCCACTTGGAACTTGGGTAGCACTCTTCAAATATGATGCAGAGTGTGTAAGCAGAATCAATGCTGTCACATTTAACACTGCTTGGCCATAAGGTTTCCAAAGCTTCATTAAACACACTAACTACTCATACGTGATTTGCAACTGGCATTTCTTTACAAGGTAGCAAGAACTTTTGTTGACATATTTTTTCGCCATTTTTCAATACACCTACTGTTGAATATTCAATTTTTGTACCACTTGAATCGATATTTTCCTCAATTGTGACCCAGATTATTTTCATTTTTACTGTGACTTAATGTTTTCTCATTGCAATAATTGTTCGGAAGGTAATTTTCCGTAGTCCAAATCATAAGGGGGACTTATTTGTATAGTTAATAAGGAACTTTCTGAACTTGGTATTTTTTCGCCTTACAAGGGAAAATGTCAGCTTAAATACATTTTTTATATGAATATGAATGACATTGTGCATGTTTTGGTGTGCCAGAAGAAGAGGCTGGTGTTGGTTGTCCTAAGAGAAATCGCCTCGACGAAGCACGTGACACAGCTAATTACGTGCTTGCTGACAAATATTGCATTACCTGAGAACGTCGATCCCCACTAACAGATTTCGCACAAGGCTGGCAAAGTAGTGTTTTCCCATCAGTGTTAAAAGTGTTTTTAAACCCTAGTACTTAGTGATACAAATGTTTATAAGCACTCGATTTCACTTTAAGCATTTTAATTCAACTGCTAATTAAACATGCCCGACTACTTTTGTATGATCTGATTGTTAACAGGGAAGAAAACATACTGAGCTCTGTAAATTACCTCATTGTTGAGCCGGCTCGCACATGCAACTGAATCAAAATACATCAAGTGGCATCAAGTTATAGGATAAAGCTTTATACTGTAATATAAATTAGGAAACGCTAACGTATATGCACCTATGTACATATGTAGAGAAATTATTGCAAATATTTATACAATCTCTGAAAAATATGAGAAATATGTAAGAAAATATTTCTTTTCTCATAATTTTAGAAAATTGTTATCTTTATGCAAAATAAAATTACAGAAACCGTTTTCTAGGACCTAGATCGGCATGTTAAAGCTTGCTTTAGGTAGGTACAGACGCGAGCAAATGTATTTTGATGCATGCAAGACTGACCGTCGGGAGGGAGGCGGGTTTCTCATAAGTTAGTTGCGCCAGAACGGTTCAGTGTCCTTATGCCTGACCAGTGCGTTCGCCGCACAGGTATTTAAGTCTCAATGGAACATAAAACAATTTTGCCACATGAAACGTAGGTGATTTTATATAGCTCTCCAGTATCAACTTAGATATTAATCGATCCTTTTTAATGACGTCATTTCCTCTCTCTCTCTGCCTCTCTCGCACACACATACCTCAACCATTTTAATATCCCTTTCTTCTTTTTAAACGCATTTCCAATACCTAGAGTAGTGGTTTTATTTGGAACGAAGTACTACTACCTTTCATAGGTTAGCGATAATTAATGTAATATTAAACTGCGTGGTATTTAAAATTAAGTGTAATTTGTTCCGAAAATAAATATACTATTTCCTTTGTTACAATTCTAAAGAACAGCATATATGGACATAGTATTGTAATTAATATTGCCGCCAAATTAAAAATTATATATTCGACTTTCAACGACCAACGAAATAAATGAAATAATTATTTTGTTTGATAATGACAGTTCAAATACAAATTCACGTTACCATACCCGGCATGTCGAAGGATTCACGGAGGAGTTCTTTAAATGTCAGTAAAACTGATATGATCCATTTCACTTTCAGCCACACGTAGAAACCATTGAACTAGACCGGGCTTGAACTCGCAACCTTGGGATCTAAAAGCCAGCATCTAACTCATACTGATCAGCTTCTAGTAGTAGCATTTATTATTATTATTATTATTATTATTATTATTATTATTATTATTATTATTATTATTATTATAGTTAGTTACTAACACTCCCCACATGGCAACCTTGGCCTTCGGGGTAACCTCACCCCACCAAGTGATGACCGGACCCATTTCTCAGGGGGAGGCACCCAGAGGGCGGTGTCCATTACCTCCGATGATAGGGTGATAGTGAAGATGGCGGTGAGGTGAGAGGACCTACAGTTTTTACCGTGGACTCCGAACCACGCATAGGGGATACTTCACGTGTGCTAGACAGAGGTGAAGGCGTGGATAGGGCCGACTTAAAATCGCCAACCCCAGAGCCGGGAATCGAACTCGGGACCCTTAGAACGGGAGCCGCGAACGAAACCACCGCGCTACCCCGGCGCCCATTATTATTATTATTATTATTATTATTATTATTATTATTATTATTATTATTATTATTATTATTATTATTATTATTATTATTATTATTATTATTATTATTATTATTATTATTATTATTATTATTATTATTATTATTATTATTATTATTATTATTATTATTATTATTATTATTATTATTATTATTATTATTATTATTATTATTATTATTATTATTATTATTATTATTATTATTATTATTATTATTATTATTATTATTATTATTATTATTATTATTATTATTATTTATTATTATTATTATTATTATTATTATTATTATTATTATTATTATTATTATTATTATTATTATTATTATTATTATTATTATTATTATTACTATATTACTATTATTACTATTATTACTATTATTACTATTATTACTATTATTATTATTATTACTATTATTATTATTATTATTATTATTACTATTGCTATTATTATTATTATTATTATTATTATTATTATTATTATTATTATTATTATTATTATTATTATTATTATTATTATTACTATTATTACTATTATTACTATTATTACTATTATTATTATTACTATTATTATTACTATTATTATTATTATTATTACTATTGCTATTATTATTATTATTATTATTATTATTATTATTATTATTATTATTATTATTATTATTATTATTATTATTATTATTATTATTATTATTATTATTATTATTATTATTATTATTATTATTATTATTATTATTATTATTATTATTATTATTATTATTATTATTATTATTATTATTATTATTATTATTATTATTATTATTATTATTATTGCTGGGTAGACTGCTTAAAGGCAGGGTTATACGCTGTTACGTTCATCGTCATTTGCCTGCTGTGGTCGGTGGAGGGGAACGTTCTCTGTGTTGATTAGCAGGTAAAGTCTGTCTAGTCAACGCGAGTGCAATTGCTTCACAAAGGAAACGGACCCTACCGCCTACTAATGACCGTCATAAATCTATCTCCACACTTCATAAATAGAACACTGTCGTTGAGGACCAATAGCAGCCCTGATTTTCTGTAAATGACAGTCGCTTGTTTACTGCACGCGGAGTCTCAGTTGCCAAAGTTCCAACTTCCAGTTGATCTGTTTCATTACGTGCAGAATTTCGCTGTGTGTTACGATGTAGAGACCGTGGGAGGGAAATGCAGTGGTAAATGCAAATGAAGTAGTAGATAACTTTCAGTCAAGTGAAAATAAAGTGATGACAATAGTGTGAATGAATTGTAAATTGTTGCTGGGCCGAGTTATGTTACTGGATAAACCTCAAAAAACAAAGTTATAACGGGAACACTTTCTAAGAGCGTTCAAGCGCTTGTTTTGAACACAAAAATATGTGCTGAAAAATAATCTTGGTAAGGGGTCATCAATGAACCTGATGAATTCTGGGTATTCACAGAAATACAGCAAGAAAAATTGTGACGAAACGAATACCAAAGAGGCCGATCAAGTTTGAAAACAAAAGGAAACGTTTCTCTAACGTGGATAATTTCACATGCGATTTAGTTCTCCGAGAAATTTATATAAATTCTATGCAAAAGGGAGAGCGCCCATCTTAGATGAATTGGTTGTACATTTGAAAGAAGTTTGAGATTTTCCTTATGGGCACTGAGGAGCTGGGTTTCAAATACCACACTTTGAATGAGATATGAGTTATTATGGAATTCAGTAGAATTGTATTTGTCTTAACTAAGGACGTTTCGCAGTAATGGACATAAGACGAAACCTCGTACAATACCAATGACGTATCGAGAAAGGTGGCAACCTTGCAGAAAGGACTGGGAGAAGGAGGGTCTGTGTTGTAAAACGATTATAAGGATTCGTCAAAAGAGGCGGCCGAACTAGACTCGCGTTGACTAGACAAACTTTAAACCTGACCTTTGCTTTCACTCGGCTAAACTAATCGAGCATAGACTTTTATTCCCCTTGCCTCTACAACCCCCTCCTCCATCGGAAATCTTTTGCACTGTTGTGTACATACTGAGGGAAAAAAGCATGCATTATTTACATACAAATCTGGGTCCTATAATAACATTACACGATTACGCACGATAATTTATAGGCAAATATTTACCCGAAATCGGATAATGTGGATAGAAAACTCACTTTATATAATTGTATATATAGGGAATAGATGGAACAGCGTGGAAAGCGTTATGTTTCACATTGGATTTTTAATGCACTTGTTTCCTTGTCCTTTTCTTAATTTAATTATTTTAAGTTTCTTTGATAGCTTTGTCCTAATGCGACTGTGCAGTAATTAAAGCAATTCATTTCGTTGTATTTTAAGCATCAATTCATCTCACACAGAGTTAAACAAAAGATTCTAAGAAGTACGTTAAAGTTTCAAATGTAGTTTTATTCTTCGTTTACTTGTCTTGTTATGACTGCTTCTGTGAGATCGAAGGATTTTGCCTTCAGGGTTCTCCTCAAGAGATTCCAGATTTGTTTCTGTCAGTTAAGTTCTTCGGAATTATTGAAGTCTGTCATAAAGGATATATTCTAAGTATTACAATATATCTATGAAGTACTATCTACACAATAATAACACTGTTATTAGGGAGTTTCATAATTCAAAAGCATGTTTAAACTGCTAAATGTGACACGTATTGCTAAGTAAATGTCATTATCGCCACCTAAACGATGTTTTATTCCAGTTATTTCAAAAATAGATCTTAGTATATCAGTTATCTTCATTTAAACTTCCAATTCTGGATAACCTTTTAAGCAACTAAATGAGCAAAAGGAAGGAAGAAAGCTGTAGACTACATTCGAAAATATAGCTATTGCTAAATTAAACGTATTAAAACAATAACATACTATAAGCAATAAAAACTTAATTTACCCGATTTGTACACATATAGCAGCATAGAAAGAGAGAGACTACAATATTTGAAGGAACCATATTAGACTAATGACTAGTGGAGAAGAATTTATAGGTGTTTATAGAAGCAATCAACAGCCTAAATGTGGTTTCAAATGTCGCTTTCTCATGGCTCATATATTTACAATAGGATCGTTATAGCCTGGCATAGATTGCTGCCCAGTGTTGTCCATGATATAGTAGATAGTCTCATAAGTAAAGTCATTTTTTTTTATTTTGGTTTTTCGGAAAATTGATTGGGTTTCTGTGGTTTAGCAATGCTATTTACAGAATGCCATGACTAGTGTTCCGTACATTGCGAGCATGTATCAGCCTTCAGTGTTAAACAATCCAAACATAGAGATAACAAAGTTTGAATTTGAGTTATTGTAAAACACTACTGGAAAGAAGATTATAAAGCCGCTGCTGCAGCTCGAAGATTATGTGAAGTGGAAGAAGTTGTCGTTAGTGAGCGTGTGGCAGAACAATGGTTCCAACGTTTCAACAATGCAGACGAAAACACTAAAGATTTACCACGTTCTGGAAGACCTAAAGTATGGAATATTGAGGATACACGCCAAGTTTTGAGAGAAAATCCACAAAAATGTGCCCATAGGCATTTATAAGAACTTGGTGCATCAAAAGATACAATACATTGCCACATTAAGACTCTTGAAAAACCATACAGAAGCTGTGCATCTGTACCTCATGAACTGACACCTCAACAGCCTGAAATTAGAGTGGATATCTGTCTTCCGCTTATCCGTAATCCTATGGATGATAGATTTGTCAGGAGAATTGTCACTTGTAATGAAAAATGGGTCTATTACGGAACAGTGGCTTGTTCCCCGCCAACCTGCCAGAAACATCGTTAAAAGAAAGTCAGTTCTGTCCCAAAGTAACATTGTATGACTGGTAGAAATTTTAAACTGTCTTTCATTGGGAGTTTGTTCCAAACGGGCTGGAGATTGATGCGGATCTTTATTCTCAACAACTGGAACGAGTTCATGAAATTTGGAAACGGCGATATTTATTTATTTATTTATTTATTTATTTATTTATTTATTTATTTATTTATTTATTTATTTATTTATTTATTTATTTATTTATTTATTTATTTATTTATTTATTTGTTTGTTTGTTTATTTATTTATTTATTTATTTATTTATTTATTTATTTATTTATTTATTTATTTATTTATTTATTTATTTATTTATTTATTTATTTATTTATTTATTTATTTATTTATTTATTTATTTATTTATTTATTTATTTATTTATTTATTTATTTATTTATTTATTTATTTATTTATTTATTTATTTATTTATTTATTTATTTATTTATTTATTTATTTACTTACTTACTTACTTACTTACTTACTTACTTACTTACTTACTTACCTACTTACTTACCTACCTGACTGCCTACCTACCTGCCTGCCTACCTGCCTGCCTACCTACCTACCAACCTGCCTGCCTGCCTACCTACCTGCCTGCCAAACTGCCTGCCTGTCTACCTACCTGCTTGACTGCCTACCTACCTTCCTGACTGCCTGCCTGCCTTCCTACCTACCTGCCTTCCTACGTACCTGCCTGCCTACCTACCTACCTGCCCGCCTGCCTACCTGCCTGCCTGCCTACTTGCCTACCTACCTGCCCGCCTGCCTACCTACCTGCCTACTTACCTGCCTACCTACCTACCTGCCTGCATGCCTACCTGCCTGCCTACTTAACTTCCTGCCTGCCTGCCTACCTGCTTGCCTGCCTACCTGCCTGCCTGCCTGCCTACCTAACTGCCTACCTACCTGCCTGCCTGCCTACATGCCTGACTGACTGCCTGCCTACCTACCTACCTGCCTGACTGCCTGCCTACCTAACTGCTTACCTACCTGTCTGCCTGCCTACATGCCTGACTGACTGCCTGCATACCTACCTGCCTACCTGCCTAGCTACCTGCCTTCCTGCCTGCCTACCTACCAACCTGCCTACCTGCCTGCCTACCTACCTGCCTACCTACCTGCCTTCCTGCCTGCCTGCCTACCTACCAACCTGCCTGCCTGCCTTCCTGCCTGCCTTCCTGCCTGCCTGCCTACCAACCTGCCTACCTACCTGCCTTCCTGCCTGCCTGCCTACCAACCTGCCTGCCTGCCTACCTACCTGCCTGACTGCCTGCCTACCTAACTGCTTACCTACCTGTCTGCCTGCCTACATGCCTGACTGACTGCCTGCATACCTACCTGCCTACCTGCCTAGCTACCTGCCTTCCTGCCTGCCTACCTACCAACCTGCCTACCTGCCTGCCTACCTACCTGCCTACCTACCTGCCTTCCTGCCTGCCTGCCTACCTACCAACCTGCCTGCCTGCCTTCCTGCCTGCCTTCCTGCCTGCCTGCCTACCAACCTGCCTACCTACCTGCCTTCCTGCCTGCCTGCCTACCCACTTATTTATTAGTGTTACAACAGAGCAACGCTCCAATAACAGTAGCTACATGCATAATAGTTTACAAACATGGCTTAAATATAAATATAAAAGTAAGTAAAAGGACAATGCAAAATGTAATACAAAAAACTAAGACTAAACGTATACAAGTTTAAGTGCAATACAAAGAGTAAAAAACACGAATACAAAAAACTAAGACTAAAACAAAAAATATAAAAAATATCCAGCATTAGTTAACCAAAATAGAGTTTCTATTCCAATAGGACAATGCAACACCCGATACTGCACGAACCATGGAAAATATTCAGGAATTGGGAGAAATTCAACTACTACCACACTCAGCATACAGCCCTGATCTCGTAGCATAAAATGGTCATGGTTTTTTATCCATTGCCCATTTTTTACGCGGAAGAAATTTTGTCAACATTGAAACAGTGCAAATAGGTGTCACCAAATTCTTCGCATCAAAAACCAGAGTCTGGTACCATCGTGGGGTAATAAACCTTGCTGAAGGAATACTCAAGACCATAGAATCTAATGGACTATACTTTGAAAATTAGTTAATTGCTTGGATGAGTAGAGCCAGACTGAGAAATTCATTGCCATAACCGGGACTTGAACCACGCATCTCCCGCTCTCCGTGCGGTTGCCTAAACCTTGAGGTACTAAGGCCAACATGCCTACATGACATTAAACTCTCCAAATGACTCGTATGTTTCCCGGTAAACCACTAGGGGTTCTCACGCATCTTTTGTGGCGACTTACTATGCTGTTAGTACTTAAGTCCCAGGCTTCATAGTTAAACCACTATGTCATTTTTAAGGTAAATTGATGGAAATAATCATTTCTTCCATACTAGACATATATTGGCTAAGGTTTGGATGAGTAGAGCCAGACTGAAAAATTCAGTGCCATAGCCGGGATTTGAAACACGGATCTCTCGCTCTCCGTGCGATTGCTCTAAACCACCGAGGTACTATGACATACGAGTCAGTTGGAGAATTTAATGTCATGTCGGCATGTTGGCCATAGTAGCTCAGTGGTTTAGAGTAACCCCACGGAGAGCGGGAGCTCCGTGTTTCAAATCCCGGCTATGGCATTGAATTGTTCAGTCTGGCCCTACTCATCCGAACCTTAGCCTACACACGACTAGTGTGGAAGAAATTATTATTTCTATAGTTAATTGCTTGTCGGAAGGCATTACAAATAATTGTTTCTTTTTTTAAAACGAGATTGCTTATGAGACACTATCTGCAACATAAAAGGTAAAAAGGAACAAAATATTCTCTTACTCAGTAGAAAACTTACAGGCTGCATTAAGTTTATTTATTAAAACGGAGCCGTTGCTTATTATTACATTTTTCTTTCTCATATGCTTTCTTCAATTGTTGCGAATGAACAGATATTCCTGCAGCTTTCGCTTCCCTCCTGTTCTCTCTTTTTTCAATTGTAATTTCATCCGAATACGCAAATCTTTTTATCCCCATATTGATTTGAATAACTAAACCGATTTCTGTAGAAACGCAATCTTGGAAACAGTAACTTCAAATAATGACGTACATAAATCTGCTATTTGGATTTTAACCTATTTATTCATTAGACTGTAAATTATACCTATCATTTATGTGATAGGAAAGTCAGTTTGTGACACTCGCGAAATTGTTAAACATTCACTTAATCTTAACATGCGTGAGAATCCTACAACTGTACACTTGTTGCATAAATTAATATTATACGATGGTAAAATAACAGTATAGCTGCATTCCATTCCTTGCATATTGGCACATTGTGGTACGCGTGCCAATATCTGAAATTACATTTCATATGCACTGATATAATACCGGCAATCCAAGTTGCCGTGGCTCGTGGAAGATTAAGTCATTTTGTGATATTCTCTTCTCTGAGCAACGAAGATGCAAACACCTCTGTAGATTAATAAATATGTAGTAATCAAATTAAGAGCTGGATTCACAGTTACTAACGAGGGTGGGTCAAAAATTAATACCTCCTATTTTTTTTTCTCTTTTAATTGCCAAGAAAATTGAATCCAATTTACATAGCTTGAAAACTACAACATTGACGATTAATTTGTCATTATTCAATATAATCTCCGTCCTTTTCCATAGTTTTGGGCATGTATTCCAATGTGGTAAAACACACGGTCTGCCTTCCTAAGCCATTGACGCATGGACGTTTGCACAGCCTCCAAAGCTTCAAAACGAATCCCACGATGAGCTTCCATTAGTGGCCCGAACAGATGGAAGTCTGGTGGTGCCACGTCACGGCTGTATGGGGGGTGAGGTAAGACTTGCCATCACAATTTCTCAATTTCTGCAGTGGTGTAACGGCTGGTGTGTGGTCTTGCTTTGTCATGCAAAAGAAGAACAGCCGCCATGGTTTTTGTTGGGCGAACTCGGCGAAGACGTGCTTTCACCTTTTTGAGAGTTCTGACGTATTGGACAGAATTTATTGTGCATCCCTTCTCCAAACATCAAACATAAGCACACCCTCTGCATCCCAAAGCACTGTCGCCATAACTTTCCCTGCCAACCACTGAGTGTTGAACTTTTTTTTTTCTTCGTTGTCGTTGTGTGATGCCATTCCATTGACTGCCTCTTTGATTCAGGTTAAAAAAAAAATGAACCCAAGTTTCGTTTCCAGTTACAATTTTTTTTCTAGAAACTCCTGTCCCTCCAAATAAAAGCGCTGCAAGTGTTTTTAGGCTGTTGTTGTCCTTGTTTCTTTGTTTTGGGCGGTTAACATTCTTGATACCCAACGTGAACAAACTTTTGAATAACCCAGTTGTTGAATAATCGTCATCACACTACCTTTACTGAGGAAGGTAATGCGACACAATTCACCTGTTGTTACCCGGCGATCACCACGAATGATGTTATCGACTCGCTGAATGTTGCACGGAGTCACTGCAGTCACCGGCCTGCCGCTTCGCTTTTCATCTGCCAATGGTGTTTGGCCTTAAGCTGCGTTACAGCCAAGAACCCATCGTCTAACAATGCTGACATCCACCGTTGCATCACCATACACGTTTTTTAGCCTTTCGTGAATGCGAATTGACGTTTCACCTTCCGCAGTCAAAAATTCAATCACAGAACGCTGTCTAATACGAATGTCGATGTCAGCCGTTTTGCAAGAGGGTGCAGTGCTGCCAGCTGCTGACTTAGGAAATCACTACTGCAGGGGATTGGAGAAGAAGGTTTGAGGAATGGCGCCACATTCAAAATTATCACTTACTTACTTTACATTACTTTTTGACCCACCCTTGTAACATGCTGTGCTGATAATAAACTACAGCACAGACTGTAACACCTGCCCACTTCTTTCTCAGGAAGGAAGTGCTAAAGAATGTCACTCTGGTTTATCGGTGCAATAATCTAGCTAATACATAAGTAAATAATAAGTAAATTTTAAAGCAGTCCTTTACGAATCTATGAACTTGAATCAGTCATAAATGTCGAGTTATTCAATGATTTACATAAAATATTTACAATTATTTACATAAAATATATTCTTCAACTAGTGGAGAAGTAACTTTTAGGTATATTACAATAGTTTTATTTGAAAGGGATGTTACACTAATTGCATTTACATGCACCAAGTAGAATGGCCCGTTTCGTTTTGTAATGATGACATTTAACATTTTATATTTAATAATTCTTGGTAGTCCACCGAAAAGCCTCCGTTGTAACAAAGCTCATTAAATGGGCATGCCCCTATACCAGGTGACACAAAACGCACAAAATTAGGTCAAATGTAATTTTAGGGCTTTGTGTGCATTTATAGAAGCGAATCAAATTTCCTTTTGGTATATTAAAACAAGCGCTTTGTATTTCTCCCCTAAGCATTAGGAATAACAAACACATCGTATACCAGGATTTTTGTAGCTGAAAGTAACAAAGAATTCAGCGTACATTATAAACATAAAAAGGTATGTAATCGAACCGCATGCACGTATTTGAAAGTTGAGTGAGCTCTCTACATGTTTCAAAAGACCCGTTGAGCCGTTGATTCAGTTATTTCAGTAAGCATTGACTGCGTTTGAAAGAAATGTATTGAATAACACTGAAGTCACTTCACATGGCTCTCTCTATCCTTATTTATTTTTATATCTCCTCTATAAACTATTATTTGAAAGTGATTTTCTATATGCTTCATGCTAGTGCCAGTAAAGGTGAGCGGGATGGCTCAGTCGGTTTCGCCTGTGGCCCGTATTTGGGAGGTCCGAATTCGATTCCCATGACCGGCCTACCTGACCCATGGGTTTGTTAGGTTTTTTTCCCCCGAATCATCAGGCGAATGCTGGGTAGGCTAATTACATCCCCCGAATTTCCTGTTCCTCCATTTCATCTCCATTATCATTTCACATCATCTCCCTGAAGGTCTCTTTTAGGATAGAAGTGTCGGCGGGAGTCTCCGCGTCATATGGCAAGATGATATACTCTGAGTAAAACTCCCTCCTCCGATAGAACGGTTTAGGGTCATTGAGCCCGGTTGGTGGGGTCGTTTGCGGACCGCAATAGGATGAGCTGACGGTTTTGCAGGTCTGTCAGGGAGTTTCCAACTGGTATAGTGTAGGGAACCTGCCGTTTTCACTGTGGTAGTCCTTGGATCGACCACCTCTGTCTCCTCTCGCATCCCGGTGATGCCCCATTTGGGGCACAGGTACAATAGACCATCAACTGGTACTTGGTACCGTAATCCAATCCATGGTAGTAAATATTTTTAGAAACGAGCCGTATTCGACTGTTCAAACGGAATGCAGGAAGCTGAGCCGGTAGTCAAATTTTAAAAAGCCAGATCGATATACGCTGGCTTGAAAATTCCATACTTTTGTATGCACGATTTCCCAGAAGCAAAAAAGTGTCTTTATATCGCAAAAACTTTAAAAGGTTTAGTAAATTCAAACAAAGAGCAAGGAATATCTTTAAAATTGTTAAAGCGAAAAATGTTTCATTTGGGATAAATTGTTGTCCTTTGTTTCAATAACGTATATATAGTTTGTGGTAAGTTTCTGTTTATCTCTTATGGTTTATCATTTATACAAACGCCATTCAAAATGATGGGAATTTCACCAGCCATTCAGAGAATATTGAAAATGTATATTTTATTTGCTATGTAAACATCTCGTATGGTGTATGAATCAAAATAGTCACAAGTATTTTTGAGTAATTCAGAACCAGAGAAGTCTCGTGTAATGGTTAGTTTAGTTTTTATGCCTTTTTTTTTTAAATTTTAAACTCGCACCCGTATAAGATGCTGGACATAAATATTAAGATTGCAATTTATTCAAAATAGACACCCACTCAGTTCCGCACTAGCTCACACACAAAACAAAGCCTTCTAAGCAGATTCACAGGACCTCAAAAACTGCACTTCTGGTGAAATCTTGATATATGGTAGAGGATATAAAACTATTCTTAATTCATAAAAAGTTTCAGATCAAGTTGTGTAGTTAAATCAGATGGAAATCTGCATTTCTGTAATGAGCCACTGACGTGTTTGACATTCTGAAAGCCCTGGGTGTTGTAACAGTACTTTTGGGTTATGTTTGAAGTATGAAAAGTTTATAAATTTATAAAAACTGATTATGTAAATATATTTAATAATTTAAATATGTAAAAATGTATGTAGTTGTGTGATTGGCCGAAATAATAATGGTATGACGTAATATGACGTAATCTGGTGACGTGCCATTGGATCGGCCAATCACAAAATTAAGTAGAAGTAACGATAGTGACGAGAAGTCAATAATCTTGAGGAGAGTGATATGTTCTTTAGTCTTGTTTAGTGAAGATATAACAAATAAGAATTCATCGAAATAATTTGACTTCTTTATTCCAAACCACGCCTTGAAACACATGTCTCATGACTTATTTAGAATTCGATTGATACTTCAAAATAATCATGGAAGTGAACGTATGAACATAATTTTGGAGCTGATGTTGGCGTGGATGCCTTGTACAAGAGGATCCAAGTAACAAATCAGAATTAACATTATCCGACCCAAATTCCTGTTACAGTGTGCATCAGTTAATGTCTTTTTTCATCTTTCTGTGTTTCTTATAGTTTATCTTAGTAAATATAGGGATGGCTACTTTAATAACACAACCCTAAAATCTGCACAGTAAGAGGAGTATCAAATAAATATCCCTTGTCTCTCCTATCACTGAATAATACAGGTACTACTATCACAACTATTTTGAAGTGGCAAACTTCTTGCCGACTCGCCCTAGCTCTTCCCATTACAAAACGCGGCTTATCCTATTTTGGAATCCTAACATAGGTCAGAATCCTACGGAGGGGATTCGGCACGTCGACCAGCTTGATCTGTTGTACCTATGCCCCAAGTGGCTCATCCCCAGGAGGAAGGACGAGGTGAGAATAGAGAGGGCAGGGTCCCGATATTTTACCTGTTGGAAACTCCCCGGCAGGCCAAACAACCGGCATCTCACCCACCGTGGTCCTAAAATGACCCACCAGGCCGGCCCGGAGTCCGGAGACCGTCCTTCCAGATGAGGAAGTGTTACCAGGGACACATCATCCTGCCATGCAGCGCCAATACTCCCGCCGACACTTCTACCCTGAAAGAGACCACTAGAAGAGAGATGATGTGAAATAATAATGGAAATGAAATGAAGGGACAGGAAATTCGTTAAATGTAGTTAACCTACCTAGTATTCGCCTGGTGACTAGGAAAACCCCCGAAAAACCCTTGGGTCAGGTAGGCCAGCCACGGGAATCAAACCTTGAACCTCCCGAATGCGGGCCACAGACGAAACCGCCTGAGCCATCCCGCTGAATAGTTTGGAATCAATCATACAGGGAAATGAAGAACAAACTTGCATCGAGTTGGGAAGAAGAAACGTTTTTTGAACAGAATTTAACTTGGATTAAATATATAACTATCCCAAAATTAAAGATAATCTTCAACGACATATATAGCTCTGAATATTATATTTCTATAGAGCATATGTAACATTGGCAAAATGAATGCTGTACTATTATTTACAAATTGTGATGAAGTGAATTTTATATCTAAGCTTCCTAATAAGTTCCTTGCTTCAGAATGCTTATGTAGTCGTTCACAATCACAATATAAAGGGGCTCTCAACAAAAGTGTCTTACATTTAACATGTGATAGCTGCTATTATTGAGTTACAGCAGTCACTTTTTCATATGGTTACAGTTGTTATTGACAAATAGCTATGGAACGTTACATCTTTCAGCAACGCGTAGAAATTGTGAAAATTTATTATCAAAATGGATGATTTGTTCGCCAAACCTTTTGTGCATTGCATGAGACCGGACTCTTATAATGCACTATTTTTGGCCTCAATTTGATGGTGTGGATCTCCGAAACTTTTGGTTCCTACTAGATGGTGCCATATGTCAAACTGCTTTAGAAACAATCTATCTTTTGAAGGAGAAGTTCAGAGTTGCATCATTTCCCGTGATGATGATGTTAACTGACCCCGAGAACATGTAATTTGACGCCGTTGGGTTACTTCTTGTAGGGTTATCTTAAATCTCGAGTTTATGCCAACAAGCCGGAAACAGTAAATGATATTATGAATAAGATCACGTGCGTTATTCGTGAGGTTGAACCTAATTTACGTTTTTCTGTCATGAACAATTGGGACACCAGTGCTTGTCACCTGAGCGGTCTACAGGTCATGATTCCTGCAAATCGCCTCCAATGTTCCTTGGTTTGTCCGCAACCAGCAGCAGCATCACGAGCTGCGACTTCTTCCTCTCCACCATTTCATCCGACAGATTGCTTGACGCTTCTTCTACAATCAACGCCACGTCCCAGGAGCTGTGACGTATAACATCGGCGTCCTCAGTCAACTCGACTGAAGTGACGACTACCACAGGACCTGCTTTACAGTGATGACACTTCCACTTCAGAATGATCTACTGTTCCAATTTGCTTTTCTATTCTTCTGTTCTACTGTGTAAATTCTCACTATTTAAGTATGTATATCATTTTATTAGTTCAGTATCACATTTGTATTAGTGCAGTAACACATTTGTATGAGTTCACTGTCTTACCTCTACAATGTTATTACTTAATAAATATTTTGTATCTATTCTCTCAGATCTGCAAAGCATGTATTATTGCTGACCGATCTAATAAATATATTTAAAAATGGGTCAACCGTACACGCGCAACCCAACGAAGTCGCGGCGGTCACTTAACTAATGTTCACTTCCACACGTAATGGCATTATGTTCCAAAATAAAAAAAAAAGAAGAAATAAACCTCTAACATTTATAGAACGTGTTTTATTCAAGTACACATATAGGACACTTGCTGAAAGACCTTTTATAAATGACACTTTTAATAGGGACAAGCTACATATAAGGATGAACTCGTACGCACATACCAATACAATGAACCAACTAGAGTAGTTACAAAATAAGAATGAACATGGGTTGAGCCAATACGTTTATTCTACAGTCTTGGTGTTGCCAGTTTCACGGCTAGCTGCCGACAGAGATAGAAGATATATCTGTCTTTGTCTGAGCCTAGCAAGTATCATACAGATGCTGAGATGTACAGTAATACAATGCTGACAGAGAAGTTCGCTTAATATTTCAGCATGTGTATGAGAACATACACAATGATCATAGCACAATCTGAACCTTAAGGATACCTATGACAGTAAATTTGAATTCCTCAACTAATAACGCTAGCTTTTAAAGATTTATACCACAGATGTAACTTAGTGCAAATATGATACAGCCCAGCGTTTGTCAATTTCACTGTGATAGTTTGGAAAACATTGTAAAATTTATTTATTTTTGGTTACGTCATCTAAAAGGTCCCTTGCGACGAAATAACTTAAATTTTGGTCTGATATTTTAACAACAGATTCTCAACACACCCAGTTTTTGAATTTGACCCAGGTTTCTCTGTGTCTCAATAACTTTAGGCTCCAGAAATTTTTAAAGTTATGAATATGGCTTTTTTTGCCCAAAATTGGAATGTTTTGTGTTTTACAGTAAAGAAAGTGTGCTTAAATTCATCTCACAATAAAACCCAGGAAAATTTCTATTCACTGTATCTCTATGAACGTGTGTAGCAAGTTTCATTAATCTAACACTAAAACTGTGACGTAGGGAGCATTTTAAATGATGAAAAATGCTAAAATTTTCAATAGCGAGAAAAGAAGGATAACGATTTAGAATTCGTATGTAACGCTAGCATTCACGTAAATTTCAAACTAGATTAGAGCATTTCAAAATGACTTTCGGATGCTATCTAAGCGTTCTTTGAATTCAGGAAGGCCTATACTGTTTTACAGACTAAAAAGAGGAAAGGTGATTTTTTGAAAATGTTCATGGTATTTTAGTCATACATATCCTTAAAACCTTGAACTGGAGAACAGTTCGCTTACATAGCTATCATTCATATGAACACAAAACAAAATGATTCAAATTAGATGCATTCTACGAAAGATGGTGTTTGCTACAGTAAAACAAAGTAGTAACATTTCAACGATTTGTGAGTATAGCTTATATTTTAATTATGCTATATTTGTATACTGTCTGTAATGGAATTTTAACCAATTTTTGTTTCATTAAAATACTTAATAAATACGTCAATATTAATGTGTATTTATGTAGCATTTTTACACCACGAATCTCATGTACTAATGTTATGCATTGTGCGCAGAAACGTTAGTCTTTCAGTAACAACATCGCCTTTTTCAAGCAGAAATTTGCGACCACCATTGACTCTTCTATATTTGAACCCAAGAGATTTCAGAATATTATGCATGAAAGGTACGGAATCCGTATATTCTATGTTCCCCCTCATTAAATTGGTCAGCCTTTTGGCAGTTGGATAATCCCCCTTGTAATATAAATCATAAATTGTTCTACGTGAAACACACTTTTGAAAATTGTCTAATTTGGTAGCACGATTTTTAGCTGCTCGAAGTTTCCCTGAAGATCTAAATATGAAAACTTCCCCTAATTTGGTAAACTGTTTGCCTTCTTTAACAATCTTCGTCACGGAATGAGCACTCGTGACAAGCTTGTAATATTATTTCCCGACTATGAACGAAATTTGTACTTTCGAAAATGTCTTTAATTGACATCTATTTGAAAAAGGAGTACACATTAACAAGAACATTTGTAGCCTATTTAGGTAAACTCTTACGGGTTGTTTTTCAGTTACTACTAGGCGCACCGCTTGATAAGCGGTACATTTACCAACTTTGAAAAGCACGTGTGCGCTCTTAAATGATCACCACTTTACTGAATGTAAGGTACAAAATGCAACTGCAGCATAAGCACGTGTGTGCTTTTCTTCACTGACAGTTAATGATTATTTTCTTTCTAGTCAGGCGCCTTATATTTCCATATCTCCGAAACCAGATGGACTACAAACATGGGGTTTGGACAGTAATCCTCAGAGAAAAGAAAGCTCTGTAACATGGTAATATCAAAACAATTATTTAATTGGTATCTCTAGAGCGTGCAAAGAAGTTATCTGTATGGTTCGCCAAAGCCAGCCAGTATGCGTGCTTAACTGTACAACGTTGCACGCACCGCATTGGCTATTAGCGATAGAACATCCACGCCAGGCCCCGGCTTATGTTCATTCCTATTTTGTAGCTACCTTAACAATAATTCAACTCCGTTTCTAGGACATGAGAGAATGTGAAATTGCTAATGAAAGTTAAGTAACGCTTAAGTAATGAGTTACAGGGATTTTGTGTAACATTTCTTCCATTCATCACACGAGTTAGTAATTTAGTAATTCATCTCAGTTAAAAAACTAACTATAAATATTTAAACGGTAAAAATGCTAAAGATTTCTACAATATTATTTTCTTGTAAAGAAATTTAATGCAGCCGTAATATATACGTCCAACTTTACGACAAATTAGAAACTGATTATTATATTGGCGCCAGTAAGCCCTTTTGACAAAAAGACTACAATTAGCTAGAAATAAATGAAGTGTAACGTGGATCACCATACCACCCTAAGCTGTTGCACGAATAGAATTTAGAAAACTTAACACTTTCGGAAGTATTATCCTAATGAGTTTACCAGTTATCTCATACCAATATATTACCAAATATTACCAAATTCAGACGGTATATTACTTGCAGACAGTGACAGCCAGCCGATTTGTGCTCTACCTGTCATAAAGAGGTATCTCACTGCATTGCGTTTTCAAACTCGTGGTTTGAATTGGGCTGACAGGCACCGACGAAGGGGAGAGAGGGGTACCACCACATGGCAATGACGTAACGTAGCCAGCATATGCGGCTTAAAAATGTAGTAAAGATAGTGTAATGCCACAAAATGTTAGTTGAAAGTCATTAGGTGGCTAAGGCTATTTATCCAGAATTATAATCACTTCGAGTACACCCAAAAACAGCTTACAATTTCACGATTCCAAACCATATTCATCAGTTGTAACAAAATATGTCGCAGGAAGGCAACTGCACAACTAAACATCATCTGCTTGGTCTATATTAACATATTAATACGCTATATACAAAAAACGTTGGCAATATGATCTTGAAAATAATAAGATATAAATAAATCATAAAATAGGTTACTTTCCCTGTATTCCCGCCCTCAGTGCTAGCGGCTAACATCCGAGGTTTTTTTTTCATTGTAGTTTACATCCTCCAACGTTAAGTCATATCGGATGGTGAATGAAATGGGTGAAATGATGCTCAAGTGATTCCGGGGTCCATGGAGCTTACAGTTATCCGACATTCGTCTTGAAGGATAATGAAAAACCCAGTAAAAACCTTATCCAGATAACTCACCCTGACCGAGATTCGAACTCGGGACCTCTTGAACGTGAGGCAGACACGCTACCATCTACGCTACCGAGGCGGGCTAACATCCGAGGTGGTGGGTTCAAATCTAGCGGAGGCGAATAAATATTTTCGGACGAAAACATTTTTAGGATGGCTTCTTTTGCAAAGTAAGTAATGCTGATGAACACCTTGGGTACTTAATCGCACCGAAAATCTCTGAAAAAGGAGTCCCTGTGCAAGTTTTGTTGGTCGTTTTACTCTCGCATTCTTTCCGTGGTCCGTGCTACTCAACCAGTCAGTGACCGTTGGTCTGCTGGCAGCTAGAAAATCCTATAGCACAGTTTATTAAAGAATTCCCACTATAAGAGGGTTGGCTGATAAGTCCCGGGCCTCACAATAAATTTTTTGTGTATTTCTCAACATAATCTCCAGAAAAGCTAATATATTTGTTGTATCGGTGTTCTAATTTAATTAAACTATCTCTGTGGTGCCATTTATTATGGCCCTCAAAACAGCTGTTCAGTGACCTCCTCGTTGCTGTGAAATCTTCGTCTTCCATGAACTTTTTGAGGTTTGGAAAACAGATGATAGTCAATGAGTGCTAGATCTGGTGAATAGAGTGGATATTCAAGCAATTCGAACTTTAATTCGCACATTTTTCCCATTGCAATGACTGAACGATGGGCCGGAGCATTGTTGCGAAGAAACAAGATTTTTTTCTTTGCCAAATGAGGTTTTTTTCTTTTCATCTCATCACTCAAACGTTGCAGTAAGCTTGCGTAATAGCCACAAGTGATATAGTTATCCTTTCCCAAGTAATCAATAAAACAATTCCCTGTACAACCCAGAAAACACTCGCCATAACCTTGTTATCTGAAGAAATTGACTTTGCCTTTTTTGGAGTTGTTTCACCAGGCACAATCTACTATTTTGACTGTGATTTACATTCTGGAGTGTAGTGATGTATCCAAGTTTCATCCATGGTAATAAGTCATCTCAAAAATTCACTGGAGTTTTTATGGCGGAACTCCAAATTCTTTACAGAAACAGTTTTTCTTTGCAACTTTTGATCAGGTGTCGACAAACGCGGCACCCATCTTGCACAGACGTTTTGAAAACCCAAAATATTACTTAAAATATTACCTTCACTTTCTTTTGATATGTTTACAGCCTCTGCTATCTCAATCAACTTTAATCTGTGGTATTCCAGTACTAAACGATGCATTTTGTAAATGATCTCTGGAGTTGTGACTTCCACAAGACGTCCAGAGTGTGACTCATCACTAGTGCTCGTACGTCCCATTTTAAAATCTGCATTCCTTTTTAATCATTGTATATGAAGGAACGGAGACTTTCAATGTACTGTCCATTTCCCCCTTGATTTCTTTAGGCGTTAAGCGTTTCAAATGGAAATATTTAGTCACTGCTCGTTTTTCCAAGTCCTTAATTTTGGTGAAATCTCTAAACTTGTCTTGCCCGCTTCGGTAGCTGGAGGTAGACTGTCTGCCTCACGTTCAAGAGGTCCCGATTTCGAATCTCGGTCAGGGTGAGTTGCTTGGACAAGGTTTCTTCCGGGGTTTTCCTTTATCCTGGAAGACGAATGTCGGGTAAGTAAGCTCTATGGACCCTGGGTTCGTTTCAGCATCATTTCACCCATTCCATTCAGCGTCCGATATGACTTAACGTTGGAGGACGTAAATTACAACAAAAAATTACATTTGTCTTGTTTAAAATGCTGTCATTCAAAAACCAAACAAGCTATTGACCTATATCTATGCATACAAGCTACGCTATAGTTAAACTATAGGATGCTGTCCCCAGTGGTGCCGTCTCTATGTGAGGCCCGAGACCTTTCAGCTGATCGTCGTAGGTCCCTGTGTTTCTAACTGCAACAAGAGTAGTCGCTCTTCTTATACCTAATTATTATAGGTATAAAAGGTCAAAAGCATCGCTTATGAAAATGAATATCAATTTCTGGAATTCTATATTAATTTTTAATAGTTTCCTATAATAAGTATAAAAAGTATAGCATTCCGCCCAAAAATTACATAAGTAGGAGGATTTTACTAGAAATACACATTTTGAGATCTTTCATTAAAAGAACTTTTAGATACAGGATTAACCCATGGCGTAACAGCCGCATCAAAGCAGACCAATCCAACTGCCGGCCTCACGCCTACATACGCAGGGAAGCGGTGGGCTATAATCTAACCGATACGAGGAGAAGATGCGGTCACCATAACGCACCCCCAGCCGGAAGCTTGGCTTTCTAGACCAGGTTCGCTACCTAGCGTAGCTCCTCAACTTCCTCACTATGCTGAGTGGGCACCGGTGCTATACCCGGGTCTTAAAATACGCACCCCAAGGGGTGGGATCGAACCCGGACGTATTCCAAACGCTCTAGCCTACTACGTCACGGCGCAGAACAAATAAAGGATTAAGTGTCTGTAAATAGCATATGAAAAGTAAATACCAAACTTGGTATTTAAATTCAGCGCCCTTTATGGATGCAACACAAAGTTATTTTAATAAAATCATACATCCCAAACTATCCATTATTTGGAAAATGTTTCAATGTTCTTTTTTTTTTCTCAAAACCGTTCTAACAATGCTGTTAAAATGTAACATATTTAAAATATTTAATTGTCAAAAGGAATATCTTAAATTTAATGGTAATACCCTGTATAGGCCTCCTTAATTGTGAATGGCCTTTTTGTAGCTGATAAACTCAAGAAATACAGAAATTTAAAACATAAAAAATATGAAACTCATTGTAACAAAAAGCTTTCGTGCAATAATTATGTTACATTAACCATATCCGGGATGTTTTGGTGCCAAATATAAACGTTGACTTTAAAGTTTAACTTTAGCTTGCACATGCTAGTCATGTACTGCCTCCAACAGCCCATTTTTCGGGGACTATTGACTTGCTACTTTGATATAAAATCCTCCTTGTGTGGAGTACCTAGGTGCCGGTTCTTTGTTCCCCGCTAAAGGTTCAGATAGAAGGCTTTTCAACAGAATGTAATCAAGTTCAGTGTTAATCTCATGATGTTTTCTCACAGCAAGTGGTTCCAAAGCGAAGGGGATGAAACCTCTTTGTGCTATTGAAAACAAGAAGGGGTGAGATAAGAAAGAAGAGCTGCGAAGAGGCCACGGCCGGCTGTGTCTGCATACACACACGCGCACATACCCCCGTGCGCTGTTGGCAAAGGAAGAGTTTCAGTCGAATAATTCGTGGTCGCAGTGAATTGAGTTAGGACGTTCTAGGCACTCTTGGGAAAGTTTTGGAGAAAGTAGTGTGAAATGATAAAAACGTAGCAACTGCAATCTGTTACTGAATAGTCTTCAGTGGCTGTAGGTAATGGGGAAATGCTCGTCCACCCTCAGATGATTGCTGCTCAAATTGCTGCATAACTATGGTAGGGATGAGATTAAACACTTAGATGTCATTTTCATGGTATAAAATAATAATAAATGTAAGAGAATCGATTCCATGAGATAATTTAATTGAAACGCCTATTGAACTATGTAACAATAATACGAGGGCTGTACAATAAAGAATGATCATAAATTTCCTACGGTCATAATTTCTCGCACTAAAATTCAAACTTATTATATTCTGTTAGCTTAATGTGAAACAAACACGCCGTAGTAGTTCCATTGTTTGGTACTCTTGGTTCCCGCCTGTGATAACCAGGCAAATTCAGACATGTTCAGTGTCGCCTACCACTGCAATGGAGGAAACACGCGAGGAACAATATGCGGCTTTGAAATTCTGCTTTCATCTCAACAGATATTCAGTTGAAGCCTATACAATGTTACAGGAGGCCTATGGAGAGTCTGTTATTCCCTACAACACAGCTCGAAGGTGGTTTAAAATGTTTAAAGAGGGGAGACAGTCAATTTCAAAGGAAGGTGGACCCCGTGCTCCTCTTACTCCTCTTACGGAAGAAAACATCAACACTGCTGCTGCCATTGTGAGAGAGGATCGACGACTTACCTTAAGATCACTTTCTGAAATACTGAACATTTCATTGGGTACCACATTTCCGTGAAGCAGCCTGGATGCTGCACTACGATAATGCGTGGCCGCATATTGCTAATGTTGTTGCTGACTATCTTGCAAACATTAACGTGAAGTACATCCCTCACCCACCCTATACTCCGGATTTAGCCCCATGTGACTTTTTCTATTCCCTAACTTGAAAGAACGCCTTCGTAGGAGGCATCCATCATCAGAAGCAGTGGTGAAGGCTGCGGAGGCGATTTTGAAGGATCTCTCAAAAATGGTTTCCAGCATGTCTTTGAAGATTGGTAGAAACGCTGGGACAATTGCGTCGCATTCAAGGGAGACTATTTTGAGAAGGACCATCAAAATTATGAGGATTAGAAAAAGTACGTTTCTCAATTAAAAAAAAAAAAAACCATTGTGATTCTTCTTTATTGAACAGCCCACGTACATTCAAATAAACTCTACACCTAATGAAATGCCTGCCTTGGTAGGATGGTAGCGTGTCTGCCTCACGTTCAAGAGGTCCCGAGTTCGAATCTCGGTCAGGGTGAGTTACCTGGAAGACGTTTTTCCGGGGTTTTCCCTTATCCTAAAAGACGAATGTCGGGGAACTCTAAGATCCATGGACCCTGGGATCATTTCAGCATCATTTCACCCATTCCATTATTCGTCCGATATTACTTAACGTTGGAGGACGTAATTAAAAAAAACTAATGGAAGTTTCAAAACGTGAGATGTTTTTAGTGCAAATGAAAAGCTGTACATAATGTTGAGCAGGAAAACCAATCCTTTTCCCCTCAAAGAACACTAGCAACGTTAAAAAAATCTAGGGAAACCCAACTCCCTGCCCATATGTTTTCACCCAGACTAAAGTACAACTAATGGTATGCAGCAGGTGATCCATTTTGCAATCATGTTCTTAGACACACGGGATCGAATATTCTGCCCTTTTTTAGTTTTAGAGCTATTTATTGGAGAAGTATGCGAGTAAAGAGAGAAATGACTGTGCAAATTCGCATAGCTCTGACTCATATATGTTCTCATAACGTAAATAGAAGCTCTTAATGAGAGAATATACTAAAACTACCTGACCATTCACATATTTATCAGAGAAATGTAACACTAAAGTTTTCTGATACTTAAATGCATTGAAAATAAATATTTGTATTGATTGAAATTGATGATGTTTACCGTGAAGCAGTATATTTTTTGAGGTTCCACGTGTTAAAATTTAAATTGATTTTCAATGTATATTTTTTCAGCCAACGAATAAAGCGATCGCAACATGTACTCGTATTTGAATCTTTATATAGCACACTTGACATCATGTATGCAAATTTACGTGTAAATCAGAGCAAAGCTGAAATGTACCAAACAAATTTTATTCGCAAAAAAATAAAACTGAAGAAACGCACACAGAAAGGGTCCAGTGGGATTAAATTATGAGTGCATGGAAGATGGGCTTTTAAAAATCGGGCTTATGAAAAATTAAATCAAATTTATTAACAGCTGTGATTAGAGTATTTATTATGCAATTCAGAAACCGAAGATTTACACTTCGAATCTCAATTCCAGTGTCGCTTAACTGTATATTTATTTATACTGTCCGTTGAAGATATTTCAAGTTCGAATATACAACATGCACCTTATTACAGATGCAGTATTTATATATTTTAAACAACTTGTTCCTTCTTAGAAACAAAGTTTAAAAATTCACCTATCCTGTATTTGGTTAGTGTGGATTTTGTACTTTTTTCGGAATGATGAAGTTTTATTAGATTTATTAGAGAATATAACTTTAACAGAGGAACTCGCAGTTGTTTTTCGATCAATAAAAGCTTCGTTTTAATATTTGTCAAAACAAGAAAAACAAATGATATGCGGAGAGTTATTTAATACTTATATATCTTTCTGTGAGCTTAAAGGGAACCTTATTCTCGCATTTAACCAAAACAGATCTAAAAGGTTCTCACTGCATTTCGTTTTTGTTTCGTCACATTTTGGTTCGCGCTTCTTCCAACTTAAATAAATGCTGGAAAGGCAATCAAGAAAGTGTTCTGGATCCAGTTATTCACTTCCGATGATGAAGGAGGGTAATTGTCGAGATCTTCCGTCGGGGTTGGAAATTAGTGCTATAAAATCTTCATACTTGAATTTTAAGACAGGGAACTGAGATAAATAAAGAAACACAACATGATTTTCCTAAATGCCAAGCTTGATTTTGAAAGTCATAAGCTTGTACATAGTCGACAGAATATTTTTGTTGCACGCTTATACTCGTATGTTAGTGTTTAGCATTAATTAAATTCCTAAATATCTTCAACGAACGTAAGTTTCATTATTCGAGACTTGTCTTCAGAAAGCCTTTCAGTTATGACCCTTAAAGAAATTTAGCAGCTCAACACAAAGTTTAAATGCTCTGCCTAACCTTTACCCCTTGAAGGTCATAGGTCTACCTTGTGTAGAAGTGTAACTTGATCTTTTTCCCAGGTTTGGCGTATTTTGGCAAATATTCGAGAAGACTCCGGAAGACCCTATCCTTGCAATGTTTAATCACGTCATATTCACTGTAGTTTTCCACTTACTCTATTTGAAATCAATAACTGAAATTTTTAATGTAGTAAGGCTATGCTTTAGTCTACACTTTCAACATGGGAGTTTGGGGATTTTGTATTTTTCTAATTTAGCATAACTTTTATTAATATTTATTTTTTCATACATTTTTAATGTTTTGGTACAGTCCAGGAAATACTTTGTTTCTTTAAATCCTTGTTTTAAAAATGCAAATTATTGTAATGAACATGTTTTAAAGTTTCAAAGTTATATCTCTTCTGGAAGGTGACGAAAGCTACATTATAAATAGAAAAATTGGAACTCACAGAAAAAGGCATATGAAGTGTACAGTGTATTCCTGAATCAGATACTGGATCGCCCATCATTTTATCCTCCAGTTTCCTCGTGCATCCTCTTCTCTACTGCCTTGCTCCCTGCTCTACTGCTCTAAAAGTTTTATTAGAAGATCTAATCCGTTCTCTGTCCAAAATGGACATTGTTTTATTGTATTACAGCCAGCTGAGCTGTCCATATTTTTAGCGTCTTACCTATTATTATATTACCAATATTGAATGTTGCTACTGCTTTATATGTTGCCAAATGAAGTGTGTCTATGTATAGAAACACCGTCTTGGAGCATCTAGACCATATAGCTCTGTGACACATTCATTGGAGTTCGGGGTTCGGCCATGGACATATTTTTGCAATGAATCTTCATCTACCAGATTCCTGAATATAGATAGGTTTTATAATTCTAGTATTGGGTCTATTAAAATATGTTTATGGTAATATTTTTCCTTCATTTTCCATTCCTTTTTAACATTAACCATTCCTCAATAGCAAACAATTTTATTGTTTTATCATAGCAGGCTCAATGTTTTGAGGGCTTTCATTACGACTTGCCACACCTACTTAGCATTAATTTGAAACGTCTATAAAACAGGTTTTAATTTCATTTAATCACATAAATCATATAGGTATAATGTAAAGCTAAAATACAATAGATTACGTTAAAACATAAAACGCAAAACGCATATTTCATGATTTTGTCCCCTTCCAGAGTGCCTTAACAAAGCTGACTATGCTAACTGCTAAAATACTCTTAAATTCATTTTCAAACCTTTTGTAAAAATTAATTTTAAAAAGTACGTTACGAAGTTTAAACAATTTCCTTGCACGAATAAAACAAATCATTTCATTATCCAATCATTGTTGAGCCTCAAACGTCAAATATGCACATACTAAGTTTGTGGAGTGTCTGTAGCGGAAATAAATGTATGATTGATTTACAACTGATCATAAATGATTGTATAGTATGTGCGGAACCTCTGTCATGACGGCGGAACTCCGGTTGGCAAACATACGACGGGAACTTGGAAGTTCGTGTTCTCAACAGATCATGCACCAATTATTTCTGCCTTATCTGATGGAACTCTTTAGTTTTCAGCGCCTGGTGGGGTTTAAGGTACCCAATGCCTAGCATTGCTAAAAATCGGGGATATAGGTTGGCTATCACTTCTGCAGTTTTACTTAATATTATAAATACGCGTTCTAATGACATTTTGTTATTTAAATCAGGGTTTAGCCAGAAGGAAAGCTTTATTGCATCAAAGTTACTGTCTAGAACGATGCAGCGCGTGAATAGATCAGATAAATGTAAGATTACTGCTTCAAGAGCCGTGTTAACTGTCCTGCAACTACTTTTATTCCTTTTTGTCATAGATTCAACGTAGCGTAGAACTTAATTTGTATGCCGGGTATCAAGAAAATGTTTTAAGCTAACGGAATACAGCTGGAATGTGTCTTTCAGGCAACTTTTGGTTTTTCCTGTTTTTTCCAGGTGGTTTTTCCTAAGGTTTGCGACGTGTCATGTCATTGTTTACTTCTTTCGAAAATGTATCAAAAAAGAAAGCGAATGAAAATGGATCAAAATGTAAGATGTGAAAATCTCCTTTCAAAAACGCCAAGATTTTTTATGTCACGTGAAGAATACCTAAATGTTTATTCTAGACCATCTCTCACCTCACAATTTACCACTACTGCTATCAACGTAGTTTACGTGAAAGCAATCACATCAAGAACATTGTTAATATTTGCCTTAGAAATATCGTCTAGGTTTGATGTTATCCCCCCTTGGAGGGCTCACTTAGAACGTTTTGATATTTCTATGGGAATCACTTTGAACAAGCAATACGGATTCAGAGTCCGTTTTCGAAATTAATTCCATGATTTTTTCCCCCGAATATTGCAAGTCTTGTTATTGGAGTATTCTGATTGATCGAAATTCCATTGACTAAAGCCATTGTCCAAAAATTTAGCTGAGCGGCTTTTATAGTTCAGTGCTTTTCAATCCGGCTTAAACAACAGTTCATCTCCCCAGCGTATTTCTTCTAAACCAGTCTAGATATGTCATAAAGCCATCTCAAAAATTGAGTAACTGGTGCCTCAGTAATCTGTTTACAAATTGTAAACTTAATTGGAAATCTTAATGATTTCGACCATAAGTCCTGGCGTCTTTTTCTTTTTATCCTGGCGTTTCTTTTCTTTTTGATAAAAGTTATGCATGATGAATAAAATATGCAGGCAAAGTGTTATGTTATTAGATGGAAAACTACTTTCTCTCTATACAATAATGGGATCAATAGTGAGCAGCTATATACTTATTTTTAGATCAATAAAGTGAAATGTGAAGTCGACAAGTCCTGCACCGTGGCGTAGTAGGCTAGGGCGTTGTGTTTTTTTTTTTTTTTTTTTTTTTTTGCCTGCCACGGAATTCGCCCGGGTTCGATCCCACCCTTAGGGGTGCTGATTCAAGTTCCGGGTATACATAGGTGGTCTAAAAAGTTTCCGACCTAATAAAGGTACAAGATATTTTTTCAGAAATTTTTATTTTATTTTTCAACATAGTCTCCTTGTAACTCTACACACTTCTCCCAGCGATGCTCCCATCTATGTAACTCGTCTTAATAGTACTCGACGTTTTTCTCTGCAAAATAAATGTTAACCAAGTTGATTGCCTCTTCATCTGACGAAAATCTCTGTCCTACGACCGCAATTTTCAGATGAGGGGACAAAAAGAAGTCACTTGGGGCTAGATCTGATGAGTAAAGCGGATGGTCAAGCAGTTCAAAACGTAATTCGTGGATTTTCGCCATTGCAACGGCAATCTTGGTGAAACAAGATTTTTTTCTGCAAATGTGGCCGTTTTTCCGCAAGGTTTTTTGTTGTTGTGAAATGATGCTCCAATGAGTCCGGGGTCCATGGAGCTTAGAGATACCTGACATTCGTCTTTCAGGATAAGGGAAAACCCCGGAAAAGCTTATCCAGGTATCTCACGCTGACCGACATTCGAACTCATTCCGCAAGTTCAGTTTGTCAAGTTTGTCAAGTAATGACAAGTATGCTCCTGTAATGGTTTTTCCTTTGTGAAGATAATCAATAAAAATAACTATCGATTAAAATGACTATCCCAGAAAACTGGTGCTTTCACTTTCCCAGCCCAAAAAAACAGTTTTTGCTTTTATGGAGCCGGTTCCCCTTTGCAGTCTACTGTTTGGACTGTATTTTTGTTTCGCACGCATAATGATGTATCCAAGTTTTAATCTACAGTAATTAATCGGCGCCAAACTCGGATTCATTGAACCTAAACCGTGCCAAGAGGGCTTTGAAATGTTCATTCGAACACGATTTTGGTGTTACGTGAGCAAACGCGGCACCCAACGCGCGGACAGCTTGCTCATATCTAAATGTTGATTGAATATGTGACAGACACATTCGTTTGGCAGTTTATGGCCTCTGCTGTCTCTCACTTTAATTAGGTGGTCATCTAGCACCATTTGATGAACTTTTACGATGTTTTCATCGGTAGTTGCAGTTTTTAGACGTCCCAAACGTCCATCGTCTCCCAAGCTCTTACGGCCACGTTTAAATTCAGCTGCCCAGAATTTCACTGTGGTAAATGATGGTAAATAGTTCCCATATGCAGAATCCAACACATCTTTGATTTGCGTAGACGTATCGACTTTCAAAAACAAATCTTTAATGACAGCTCGATATTCGGTTTTGTCCATTTTCATAAAAACACTCACATCAACTCACTCAAACGACTGTTGTATAACAACTGAGCGTCCAAAATGGTTGAAATTTTGGTGAGTAATTGTCAGCTCATTGACAACGAAATTCACCAGATTTTATTTACGAGTACTGCCATCGTCATTTTGAGGTCATAAACTTTTCAGACATCCCTCGTAGGACCGGTGCCCACCAAGCATGGTGAGGATTTTGAGAACCTATGATACGTAGCGAATCCCGTTCAAGAAAGCTAACTTTCCGACTGGAGGTGCCGTGATGCTGACCACATCCCCTCCCCGTATCGGCTGGATGATCCCGTACGTCTACCTTGCGTATGTGGGCGGGAGGTCGGCAGTCTGATTGGCCAGCTTTGGCTCGCTTTTGAGCTGTTACGCCATAGTTTATTATTATTTGAATGCGACAACAAAGAGCATTTTCAACACCTCCTTTTTTGCGTTTCATCGTTTAAGCTACCGCAGCAGCTTGCTTATGAGTTTGCTCTTTGTTGTGGACTTGATACTCCAAATTGAGCTATAGACTCTAGGTCTGCTTCAGGTTTTTGCATTGAAAATTACTGTTTGAGCTATTCAAACACAAAAGTAAACGCAAGAGAAACACAACAAAGGTAACAAGATACAGTGAAATGCAGAATTGGATAACGATGCTCAGCTGTTATTCTTGACAATGTTCAGGCCTTCTTGACCCGGACGGCTACTACCTACCACTGGTATTCAGAGCTCAAGACAAAGTGCACGTATTAGTGAGAGATGGCAGTGCAGGTGCCGCTGTATTGTCAAGTAATGATTCAAATGTAGCACATCTGGAAAACCACAAAAGATAGAAATATGCTTATTTAAACAGTTGAACCCTAACGTGAAGATGCATTGACAGTTCCGTATATTGCTTCTCCCTCCTCCTGTACTTCTTCAGTTTCTCTGCCAAGTTTCACTGGAAATGCGTATGTTGAAGCTTCTTCCACCTCAGTTCAAACAGTTTTTAGGGAAAGATATGAACGCGCGCACGTTTATAAACAGATGCATACTACATGAATTGGATAAATAGAAAATTGCAAACAAGTCAGGTTCGGTTTAATTACAAGACAAAGGAAGTTTCATGCTCTTACAATTATTTCGGGATTTGTTCATTATTTTAATTCTAACATTTTATATTCAGATTACAGGATGTTTCCTCAACACCAGTGGAAAAGAATAAATTGGAACTGCTTTAGTGACATTCTAAGATAGTAATCTGGTATAAGGAAATGTGTATTTTAAAATGAGCAGGAAGGTGTAAAATATAGTGAATCCATGTTTTCTTAGTTTACCTATCTTTTGCAAGAGGTTCTGTCTTATCGCATTTATATATTGTCATGGCAAATACGCCTGACAATGAATGATAAAATCCCATTCATTAAACATTTTCTTGGGAAAGTAATGTTCGCAGTTTCCTCGGACGAAATATCGACAACCAATCGTGTTTTAAAATACATATCTCATCTATCCATAATACATGTCCAAATGTTTTAGGTATGTCTACAAATTCAGTACTTACATACCGATTCATTTTAACATCACGAAATTAAATAAACAGATCTTAAGGATAACAAACTAACTTCAACTGTTTATTACGAGGGTGGTCTGTGGTCTGAAAAGTTTCCGACCTCAACATGAAGATGGCAGCACTCGTAAATAAAAGGTAGTGAATTTCGTCGTTGATCTGTTGACAATTACTCACCAAAGTTTCGATCATCTTGGGCGCTCAGTTATTATGCAACAGTCGTTTGAGTGAGTTGATTTATTTTTATGAAAATGGCCAAAATCGACTATCGAGCTGTCGCAAATCAAAGATGAGTTGGAGTCTGTGTATGGGGACTCTGCACCATCATTTTCCACACTGAAATTCTTATCAGCTGAATTCAAACGTGGCCGTAAGAGCTTGGGGGGGACGATGAACGTTCGGAACGTTCAAAAACTGCAACTACCGACGAAAACATCGCCAAATGCTGCTAGACGTCCGCCGAACTAAGGTGAGAGAGATAGCAGAGGTCATAAACATGTCAAAAGAACGTGTTTGTCACATATTAAATCAACATTTAGATATCAGAAAGCTTTCCGCGCGTTGGGTGCTGCGTTTGCTCACGTTAGACCAAAAACGTATTCGAATGAACATTCCCAACGCTCTATTGGCGCAGTTTAGGAGTAATAAATCCGAGTTTTGGTGCTGATTAATTACTGTAGATGAAACTTGGAAACACCATTATTCGCCCGAAACAAAAATTCAGTCCAAACAGTGGACTGGATAGGGGAAACCGGCTCCAAAAAAAGCGAAAACTGTTTTATTTTTCGCCTGGGAAAGTGATGGCGACTGGTTTTTGGGATAGTCGTGAAGTTATTTTAATCGATTATCTTCACAAAAGAAAAACCATTACAAAAGCATACTAATTATCATTACTTGAGAAGCTGAAGGCATAACTTGCGGAAAAACAGCCACATTTGCAGAAAAATAAGATCCTGTTTCACCAAGACAACGCACCGTCTCACACCTCAGCGGTTGCAATGGCGAAAATCCACGAATTACGGTTTGAACTGAATGACCATCCGCCTTACTCACCAAATCTAGCACCAAGCGACTTCTTTTTGTTCCCTCATCTGAAAATTGCGCTCGGAGGACAGAGATTTTCGTCAAATTAAGTGTCAATCGCCTTCGTGAACAATTATTATTTAGGAGAGAAAAACGCCTATTACTATGTGGACGTGTTACAGAGCTGGGAGCATCGCTGGGAGAAGTGTGTAGAGTTACAAGAAGACTATGTTGGAAAAAAAAATTCTGACAAAATATCTAGTATCTTTATTAGGTCAGAAACTGTTCAGACCACCTATGTAGTTTCGTAAGGCCAAGCAGATACAAAAATATAGCCATAATGTCGTGATAAGCTTTGTCTTTTATACCGAAAACGCAGTAACTCCGAATATTTCTTTGTTAAGAAGAAATGTTTATTTTTATGCCATCTACCACAATGTAAATTACAAATAGATATTCCGATAAACCTGTAATTTTATATTTATTTATTTATTTATTCATTTACATATTTACTTACGTACTTATTTATTTACTTATTTATTTAGAGATGTATTTATTTATTTATTCAGTTATTTACTTACTCACTTATTCACTGATTTATTTATTTACTGATTCACTTATTCCCTGATTCGCTTATTCATTCATTCAGTCATTCGTTCGTTCATTCATTCATTCGTTCGTTCGTTCATTCGTTCATTGATTGATTGATTGATTCATTCATTCATTCATAATTACATGGTAATAACTTGAATGCGTACGGAAGATCTGAGTATTGAAATAAACTCTGCTTTGGCTGCTTGAAGAAAGATTTTCATCTAAACAGAAGTAAGGAATAAAAGAGAAATATATGTAAGAAAGATCTGCAAATTGTAGTTCAGTGCAGTGCTTATCCAAAAACTGGCTTTGTATTTGGGCATAATTGATGAGAACGTACTCTCTCTTTATCTCTCTTTTAAGAATGTAATTTATATTTACCATTGGGAGAAGATTGTATCTTGATTAAACACTGAATTAATTAACGAGTTTCTTTAGTACGTTTGGAAAGATGGAGTCAAGTTGTTTACAAATGTGCCGGATGTTCTCTTATTCGCACATTTTGTCAAGGAATGCAGTGCCTCTTTGAAATATCTTGAGCAAGGGATGAGGCGATGTTATGTGAAGCTGATAGCAAACTTCTGCCCCGGGAGATATTAAATTGTTTCTCAGAAATAATTAAATGCGCGACGGCTGGAACTGTGTAGGAAACGGGTATGAGGTGTTTACGACATGTACCGTACGTTACTGAAGGAACATGAAGTAATTATTCACGGAATTCAGCGGATAAAGACGGAGTAAATAGACAGGCTAAGAATATTTTCTCTACTACGTATCTGCTTAGTAGTATTTAGGGAAAATATTGCATTCCAAGGAGAAATTCTATACTGGATTAAGCGAATATATAAGTTATGAGATTCCTTGATTCCAAAAACCATTGTTAGAACGATTTCCGCGCACGTGTGTTTGTGTGTTTCACAGCAAAATACCAAACCTGGTATTCACGTTCAGCATCTTCAAGGATGCTACACGAAGATTTTCAGGACAATTTCCCTACTCTAGGATTAGGATTAAGATTTCATTACTCAGGGGATTCGGTACGTAGACCACCATGGAAGACCCATTGTTCCAATGCCCCCAAGTGGGGCACCCCCGGAAGGAAGGATGACGCTAAGGAGATAGAGGGCGGCCGGCCCAAGGATCCACGACAGTACAGAGGGCAGGGTCTCTACAGTTTACTTAGATAGGGACTTCCCCCGACAGGCCAAGACAACGGACACGCTTCCCTACTGCGGGACGGCAACGAGCCCAGCAGCCGAACCCCAAAGGTCCCTGGCTGGCGGTCCCGAAATGGTCCTAACAGAGGAGCGGCGACTGGCAACCGACCTACCGGAAGAGGAAGTAGTTTTCCTCAGAGCATATCATCCTGCCATGCACCGCCGAGACACCCGCCGGCACTTCTATCCTGATAGAGACCACAAGATGAGAGATGATATGAAATGATAATGTAGATGAAATGGAGGGAGAGGAAATTCGGGGGATGTAATTAACCTACCCAGCATTCGCCTAGCGACCCGGGAAAACCCCCGAAAAATCCATGGGTCAGTTAGGTCGGCCAAGGGAATCGAACCCGAGTCTTCCGAATGCGGGCCGCAGACGAAAAGGCCTGATCTATCCCGCTCGGTCTCCCTACTCCAGGTTATCGTATACATGGAAATTTTGTCACACATTTTGATTTTCAAAAAATGCTCTTACGATTTTAATTTTAACTCGATATGCTTCTGATATTTATGATTTTCTTGTCTTGAATTTTCTGGGAATACTCTTGATTCTGTGCCACTTTATCGTAACTGATAAACCGTATAAGATAAGAAAAGTCTTACTTCACAAAAAATGTTGATCACTTTAAAATATACACTTTGTGCCAAATAGTTTTTGTTTAAAGAAAACCATTTCAAACATATTCCTTGTTGTCTGTTGAACAGACAAAACACAAAAGACAAAACACTATCAAAATTCGCATTACTGAACAAAAGACTGTTTTCAGTAAATAATTTACTGAAAACAGTCTTGATAGTGTTTTGTCTTTGTTTATAACTGTGTTATATCCAGTATTTCATTTGTGGTTATAACATTTTATAAATATCCTGATGATGGGAGAGATGTACACTCCCGAAACGTTGATATCTAATCATCTTTTCACCTGGCTGGCTGCCCGAGAAGAAAGTGAGCGTATTCGTCGCCAGGAAAGCTTCAGGTCTTATTTTAGTTATTCGTTGTTTTTATGCAACCAAATTTCAAAGCCGTCACAAAACGACTAGTTTTTAAAATATATGATTGTCGCTAAAGCCTATTTTATTCTATTTTCTTTGTATCTTTAAGATAAATAAATTAAACTTATTTCCATTAGCTGAAATAGAAGATTAAGCGGTTTAAGAAGATTTTATACAAATTTCAAAAGAGAAAGCCACGACAGTGTACACATTAGCTAAAACAAATGAAGACCATATTAATTGGAAATTAATTGTTCTTTCACACTAGCCGTGTGTAGGGCGCATTATGAAATGGTAGAGTCAGACTGAAAAATTCACTGCCATAGCCAGGATTTGAACCACGAATCTTGTGGTCTTCGTCCAGCTGCTCTTAACCATAGAGCTACTATGCCCAACGTTCCAACATTACATTAATGTTCTCCAACTGACTCTTGTTTTTCCCGGTAAACCACTAGGGATTCTCATAAACACATGAGACAACTACCTTAACGAAAAATACACTACCCTTTCATAGACTATATTAATTCTTGAAGAAACACATTGGAATATAAAAAATGAACATGTTTAAACAGATTGAAAATTAAATGTTTAAATAAGATACAAAACAGAAAAATAAAATATCTGAGGCATATTAAAATATATTTTTGTTCCATTCCCTCACTGCTTGAGGCAAACAGACACTAACAGTTTTTAGTTCCTGTCATTACTCATATAAGTTATGACACACGAAATAAGGTTCATTTCTAGTCTATAACTTATAACGAGGTACTATTTTGCACATTTGGGACACTACATCCATTTCTCCCCTTCCTTATTACACCGTTGGTATTTCTTGCAAAAATCTCAACTCTGATAAACAAGCTTCTTCTTGACCTTCTGCGTTTTGCTGCTAATGTATTTTCCTTTTCAGCGGGGACAATTTTAATAATCCATAAATTCTAGGCTTTTCAAATATTCAAATTTTGGAGGTTTCCTTTTTGTTTCTGGTTTACTCTTAATATCCAGGATATGGCGCAAGTACATGGGCACATACGTTAAGGGTCAAATTCTGCGCAAATTTAATTCGAAAAACTCAGAGACAAATATTACTTCGCATCAGCGGAGCTACAAAACCGACATCTACTTTGGCCCTACTAATAGTAGCGGGAATTTGGCCTATTAACTATATTACTAGATTAAGGGGTGCAACTTATTGGCTAAAGAAGGAAGAATATGGGAATGTTTTTAAAATTATGAGAAAAAGATGCAATACTAAGAAAGAAGTGAAACATTATTTATTACAAGAATGGCAAGTAGAGTGAGATAATGCACCCGTAAGAAGAAGAGTACATGATTTATTTCCGGACATTAAAGAGAGGCTGAAATTGGAACATATAAAACCAAGAAAAGGATTTTTTTTTCATTTTGTTACAGGACATGACCCATACAATGTATATTTAAAAATAATATGGAAGAAGAACTCAGATTTATGTGAGCAATGTAACATGCTATTTTTGAGTGCAATAAATATAGTGAACTAGTAGAAGATGGTCGAAGGAAACTTCAAGGAAAATGTTTATGGAACATCTTAAGAGATGCAGAAGATTATGTATATTTAGAAAATATGTCTCAAATAATATCCGTTAAGGCGTTGGAGGAATATATGACCCGCGACAAAATATTTCAAGAAAGAAATGTAAGGACATTTCAATCTATGAGAAAAGAATATAATTTAAGAGATCGCCGGAGGGAAATAGTACCAAGAGAAACTGAAGATACAGATTATCAGATTTGAAGACCTGATTTAAGATGCCAATTATGGACATCAGAAAGAAGACAGAAAGACCATAGACAGAAAGATAATACCAGGAGAGAAAAGATATATATGGAGAGCATCAGAGCGGACAGATGCAACTGATTATGCAGAAGCGGAGAGATGACTACCCGGATTTCTGGAGCTGACGAACCAGCTCCATCTACTGATGCCAGTTCCTTTAGGAGATGGATACCAGTATGAGGAAGCTTTGGATACCAGTTGCAGAAGATGAAATTTTAAAAACTGTAGGAAACAGTCTTTCGTAGCTTGTTATAAGAATTAAGGCTGTAGCAGAAATGTAGATTTGATTTATATTGTTGAAGTAGAAGTAAAGTAGAAAAAGACTGTTTTAGACAGATTATACTTGTAAGGTTACTGGAATCTAGTAATCTTTAGGTTTAGTTAGTTCGTTAAGGTAGAAAGTAGATTATATCTGCAAAATTTGTAAATAGTTTTGTGAAATCTGATTTAGAAGTTAATAATGTTAAAAATGAAGTTTGCATAATAAGGCCTGATATAGATTCCAGAAACCGGTCTATTAGATATGAATATTTTATTTTACTTTTGGAAGCTTGTCGAGGGTATAGGAACTTGAGTCTGACTTCGTATTGTGTTGTTCCCATTATTTGGGATTATTTCCCGAATATTCTCCAAGATATCTTGACCCTGAGCTTAAGAAATCCCATTTTCAATATAGGTTCCCTATTTTTATGTGAAAACGAATACGGAAATGAAAATAACTATGATGCAAATTATTGTTGGTTTCACTTAAATAGTATCATTTATTTGTGGTTATATAACAATAACAATAATAAGTTTAAAAGTATATCTTAATGTAATTTACGTCTATAGATAATTTAAAATACATAATGAATTAATTACGACACGAAAAATGAACTGTCCTTTTGCCCCACCTAAGACTTTTAAGTCTGTGCTGTGAAACAGAAAATAACCCAGAAGACGACTGGTTGGAGACATTTGCTCTAGTAAATTACGTTATCAATAGAGGGATCGCTGATGTCACAATATTCCATCTAGAACATTCTTAGAAGACTTCGTTTCCCATAGAAATCTTTTGTGGAATGGATGAAGTCTTACAGTTCAAGTAACTAAATGAAAAATAGTTTAGTATTTGTTTCTTCTGTTGCTGGATTGCACGACTTATGCATGGCTTCTCAACATCGGTAATAAAATTACACCAAATTTCCTTAATCTTTGTCCGTTTTCCCCATCCTTGTTCTGAAGTTAGGAGTATATTCTTGACTACTGTATCATCTGAGAAAGAGATAGCTAACCTAGGCAGGAAAATACAACACGCGTAATTCGCTCTATATGTTACTACGGGATTGTTAACATCCCTCCTTGCATAGATGTACTTGACGGAACCAACTCTCTACATACTCTAATACCCTTCCTACGTAAATACCTCTCCTCGGTAAACACAGTTCGATTCCCTAAGTATCTCTTATCCGAAGCATGCAATAGACTCAGTAAACGCACATTATCATCATTATATACTTCATCTTAATTACCACTAATGGATGCTTGGGAGATTTGGCTTATCTGAAGATGTGCCATAATGCATGTTAGGAAATAACAGTTAATGTTTAGAGAATTATAGCAAAACTAGCACTGAATATCAGGTTATGTTTGAGGGCAGTATTGGTCTTATTGCTAAATATGGATATGTCACTGTTCAAGAAAAATACAAACTAGAATGCAGTTTTTGGGCACATGTTGCTGGTGTGTTTTGTTTTCAGGATATAGGAATTGTCTCAAGGGAGAAAAAATTGCCAATAAAATTTTGTGACCAATCCAATTTCGTGAGTTACTTCATATAGTACCTCCAAAAAGAACTAAAATTTGAACTATTATAACTATCCCATCTACAATAGTAGCTACTTTTCAACATTATGAGGTCCTACACCTAAATGTTGCTGCTAGAATCCCGATTGTGCAGTTTGGGAAACTCTTATCCTCGCGATTGATATCCGATTTGTACATGGGTAAAATGGGTGATTTGTTTCACAGTGAGTAAGCGTAATTTCAGAGCTTTGTTTGTATATAGTTTCTATTTAGTTCAATATAATTCCATTGTATACAATGTTTGTTCTGTTGAAGTAACGGCCAGGAAATTTTCATGCGAAGATGACCCATTTGGAGGGTGTAGAAGTAGTTTTCAAAGCTGAACTTGCAGAGATAAATTAGGTATGTGTAGAAATTGACCCATTAACAATTTCCAAGCGAAAACAACTATTTTTTACGGAAATACCTCAGTAAAATTGAATTAATCTTAAAATGTACATCTAGAACGTCCATGCTTCATTTCTGTCAAGAAGTGTTTCGAAAGCTTATACGGCAACTAAGCTACTACGTTGAAACCGTACACTAGTTTCCGACGACGTAATTCGTGGTATTTTTGTAATTGGGTTAGCTGTTAATAGGCAATAACCACACTCTCCCGGAGGAAACATAATGTGGCCGCTATCTGGTTACAAATCTAGGATAGAATTAACTAGAGAAGATTCCTACCTTGGGAAACAGTACGACGTACTAATCTCATTTGTTACGTTCTTGCAGGTCGGACTTTCTGAGGGTGCGAGGTTTCGAGGAAGACATAGTTGGCTGGGGAGGCGAAGATGTGATGCTGTACCGGAAGTACGTGCGCAGCCATATGAAGGTTGTGAGAGCGACAGATCCTGGGATCTTTCACATCTGGCACCCCAAGGTAAGTTCCGCTACGGTCTATATTACAGAACTGTCTGAAAAGTTCATGACACTTTCCGTAATGGTTTCTCTTCTTCTGTATGTATGAAACAAATGAACTACTACTACTAATACTACTACTACTACTACTACTACTACTACTACTACTACTACTACTACTACTACTACTACTACTGCTACTGCTACTACTACTGCTACTGCTACTGCTACTGCTGCTGCTGCTGCTGCTGCTGCTGCTGCTGCTGCTGCTGCTGCTGCTGCTGCTGCTGCTGCTGCTGCTGCTGCTGCTACTGCTGCTGCTGCTGCTGCTGCTGCTGCTGCTGCTGCTGCTGCTGCTGCTACTACTATTGTCTTTTCTTCTGCTGCTGCGCTTCAAGGATTAATCACAAATGCTTGTTCCGGCTTCAGAATGTATCTATCGCTTCCTTAGTCTCCATGGATCCCTTCTTTCTTTCAGCCTGTAGTAAATGCTTTTCTTGCGACATTCTTTCAAGTGTTGTTTCCATTCATTTCTGTAATACCAGGGTGGTCCAGAAAGTAACCTTCGTTTGGATATAAAAATTAAACCATTTGAGTTGTGAAACATCCATGCCCGATTTCACCAATAAATGTTAAGACTTCACACGAGTTTAGCAATAGTTATAACAAAAATTGCATTTCACCAACAGGTGTTAGCTTAATACTCGTGTTAAATCTCTTGTTAAACTAACAAGTCAAAATTCTGTTCTTAAGTCCTTAACCACTGTAAATAGTCAATACGGCGGGCGTGAACGCAGCTGTTGATGTCGATTTGCTATATTTAAGACCGTCTAAATGGCATTCGTAATAGAGAACCGCCTATGAGGAGAAATGATTTTGAGGAGCTATCAGAAGAACATTTTCTAGAGATGTATAGACTGTCGAAACAAGTTGCTAAGATAAGACCTGAATACGCTGACTTTCTTCTCGGGTAGCCAGCCAGGTGAAACGATGATTATATATCAACGTTTCGGGAGTGTACATCTCTGCCATCATCAGGATATTTATAAAATGTTATAACTACAGATGAAACACTAGATATAACACACCTATAAACAAAGACAAAACTCCATCAAAATTCACATTATTGAACAAAGGACTGTTTTCAGAAAATTAAATCCAGGTCAGAAGATGGCGTGAGTATAGAAAATTTTGTCAAACAAACGTAACTACTTAACTTGATTATCAAGTTGTATTGAGCTTATTGATCTTTACGTCTTAACTCGACGGATTTCCATTTTAAGGCCGGTTTCCTAGATGAGCTGAACTTAAATCCAGCATCACGATTAAGCGTGCTCCTTTCAGAGGAAGTCGCCAAAGCTTCCTTAATTCTCCGCTCCCAGTAACTGTTGCATTTTGCCAAGATGGCCATCTCCCGAAAATTGTCAAAACAATGCTCTGCCAGCCTAAACTTCTCAGGTTGCATTAAACGAATGCTCCGTTCTTGTTCAATTATTCTAGTAGCGATGGTCCTTCCGGTTTGTCCTATATACGGTGTCCCACATTCACAGGGAATGGGGTACACTCCCGGAATTTGGAAGTCCAGTTTGTCTTTCTCTGGTCTCAACAGATATTTAATCTTCGGAGGTGGCTTGTGGATGGTCCTGATGTTGTATTTGGCGAGAATTCAGCTGATTCTGCCCGATAGGTTGCGGTAAACGGGATGCAGCTGTAGCGGTAGGCTTATCTGACGCTTGCTGTATTACAGGTTTCCCTTTGCTAGCTTTGGTGATCGAGGCTTCAGCGTCATATTCGGAGTAGCCCTTTTGACGGAAAGTGAGTCTCAGGTGCCGTATTTCTAGTTTTAAGTGGCTGGGATCAGAGGTAGACAAAGCTCTGTGGGCCAGTGTGTTGAGAACTCCCAGTCGTTGAGACTTATGGAAACTATGAGCGTTCAGATAGAGATCGGTGTGTGTAGGTTTGCAATATACAGCATGCCCCAGTGTACTGTTGCTGTTTTTGGAAACAAGAATGTCCAGGAATGGAAGAGTTCCAACCTTCTCCACTTCCATGGTAAACTATATTTGAGGTCGAAGGCTGTGGAGATGCGGAAGAAAGCTAGGCAAAGTGTCTGATCCATGTGGCCAAATTACAAAAGTGTCGTCCACGTATCTGTCGAAATGAGATGTTTTAAGTGGAGTAATTTGGCCAGATGGAACAGACACCTTGCCTAGCTTTCTTGCGCATCTCAACAGCCTTCGACCTCAAATACAGTTTACCATGGAAGTGGAGAAGGATGAAACTCTTCCATTTCTGGTCATTCTTGTTTCAAAAAACAGAAATGGTACACTGGGGCATGCTGTATATCGCAAGCCTACACACACCGAACTCTATCTGAACGCTCATAGTTTCCATCATATGTCTCAATGACTGGGAGTTCCCAATACACTGGCCCACAGAGATTTGTCTATCTCTGATCCCAGCCACTTAAACAAGAATTACAGCACCTGAGACTCACTTTCTGTCAAAACGGCTACTCCGCATATACGTTGAAGTCTCGATCACCAAAGCTAGGAAAGGGAAACCTGTAATACAGCTAGCGTCAGATAAGCCTACCGCTACAGCCTGCATCCCTTTTAGTGGCAATCTATCCGTCATAATCAGCAGAATTCTCGCAAAATACAATATCAGTACCATCCACAAGCTACCTCCGAAGATTAAACATCTGTTGAAACCAGTGAAAGACAAACTGGACTTCCAAGTTCCGGGAGTGTACCGCATTCCCTGTGAAGGTGGGACACCGTATATAGGACAAACCGGAAGGACCATCGCTACTAGAATAATCGAACATGAACGGAGTATTCTTTTAATGCAACCTGAGAAGTCTGGGCTGGCAGAGCATTGTTTTGATAGCGACCATAGAGCCAATTTTCGGGAGACGACCATCTTGGCAAAATGCAACAGCTACTGGGAGCGGAGAATTAAGGAAGCTTTGGCGATTTCCTCTGAAAGGAGCACGCTTAATGGTGATGCTGGATTTAAGTTCAGGTCCTCTTGGAAACCGGCCTTAAAATGGAAGTCCGTCAATTTAAGAAGCAAAGATCAATTCAGCTTGATAATCAAGTGAAATAGTTACGTTTGTTTGACAGAATTTTCTATACTCACGCCTTCTCCTGACCTGGCATTAATTTACTGAAAACAGTCTTTTGTTCCGTAATATGAATTTTCATAGTGTTTTGTCTTCGTTTATAGTTGTGTTGTATCCAGTGTTTCATCGGTGGTTATAACATTTAATAAATATCTTGGTGATGGGAGAGATGCACGCTCCCGAAACGTTGATATCTAATCATCTTTTCACCTGGCTGGCTGCCCGAGAAGAAAGTGAGCTTCAACTTGCTATGATGTTTACTGCGGAAGTACAAGAGAGGTTAGAACATGCATCGGAAGGAATATGCCGATCTCGCCTTTGCTTCAAGTATTAATAACTTTACTATGTTATAATTCACGAATTATGTGGATAATACACTGTCCATCTCTCATCTTGAAACGTTCAAGTCACTTGTCACTTGTCCTTCGCTCCTCGTATAAAATTTACGTTAATGCTGGGTTAGAACGTGCATCGAAAGGAATATGCCGATCTCGCCTTTGCTTCAAGTATGAATAAATGTGCGGTTTTATAATTCACTCACTTATGTGGATAATAAACTGTCCATCTCCCGTCTTGAAACGTTCAAGTCACTCGTCACTTGTCTTTCTTCGCACTTCGTTTTAAATTTACGTAATACTGGGAAAGTTGTTTCGTTCATGCATTTGAATTAAATTCGTTTCCAATTTTAACCCACGAGAGGGATGTCTCAGGCGGTTTCATCTGAGGGCCGTATTCGGGAGGCCCAGGTTCAATTCCCGTGGCCGACCTAGCTGACCTATGGTTTTTTCGGGGGTTTTCCGGGTCGCTAGGCGAATGCTGGGTAGGTTAATTACATCCCCCAAATTTTCTGTCCCTCCATTTCATATCCATTATCATTTCATATCATCCTTCATCTTGTGGTTTCTTTCAGGGTAGAAGTGTCGGCGGGTGTCTCGGTGGTGCATGGCAGGATGATATGCTCTGAGGAAAACTACTTCCTCCTCCGGTAGGTCGGTTGCCAGTCTCCGCTCCTCTGCTGGGGCCATTTCGGGACCGCCAGCCAGAGACCTTTGGGGCTCGGATCGCCCTCCTGGAACCATTAGGGCTCGGCTGCTGGACTCGTTGCCGTCCCGCTGTAGGGGAGCGAACTCGTTGTTCTGACCTGTCGGGGGAAGTCTCTATCCAAGTAAACTGTAAGGACCCTGCCCTCTGTACTATCATGGCTCCTTGGGTCGGTCGTCCTCTGTCTCCTTCACCTCATCCTTCCTCCCGGGGGTACCCCCACTTGCAGGCATAAGATAAATGGGCCCAGCATGGTGGCCTACGTACCGAATCCCCTCCGTAATGAAATCCCAATCCCCAATCTGTTAAATTCACCGTATCCGTTCTCTTATTTTCCACGATATCCTTATCCTTAGTCACCAATTCGATTAACAATTCTTTCTCCATCGATGAGAAATTTGTCTCGCGGCTTTTGGTTACGATTTTGTTCACACAGTCATTTTTTTAGCTGTATGCAGGCAAAAATGAAAGCAAAACAGCATTGCCGTACGTTTAGAAAATAATATCACTCATCCATAGCCTTCTATGGCTGTAATATTTACAAGTATCTTGGCGTTAACACGTGTTTGTTAACATTTTCAAAAAACACGTTGGTGAAATGCAAGAAATTTAACAGCATAGTTAGAGCTGTGATAATTGTTAAGTTACGTTTCTTAACGTCGATTTTAACATATGTTGGTGAAATCGGGCATTATTATTATCATATCTGAAAACTAAAGTATTTTTTCTGCATATTCTCCGAACAAATTCAAGCATTTGTCATACCCTCCGCGTAAAACATAGCCAACCCGTTACACAAAGCTTACGAGGCTGGCCCCGTAGCTCAGTCGATAGAGTACCTGCTGGCTGTGCAAGGGGTCGTGGGTTCGATTCCCGGCTGGGAATAGGGATTTTTCTCCAACCAAGATGATTCCCCATCTTCCCCAGAGTCTGGAAGTATGAATGAGAGTGTGAATGTGTGTGTGTAAGTGTGTGATGTAATGATTAAAAAAGGAATCTAAAGTACCAGCAACCCAACACTCTACGAGATAACACCATCGATATGTTCCAAAGGAGAACGGCTGCCGATGTGAGCACTGCAGTTAAAGGCGGGCTATAAATGAACCGGGGGAAAAACGCTTGCGATAGCTGGGATGTTTGGTCACTATTTCATGTAAAAAAACTCCGAGAAATTTCTGGAAAATGATCGGAAAGTTTTGTTACCGTGAACCGACTATTCTCGCGAATTTTCCCATCCACTTTCTTCAATAGGTCATCAAGGGTAGGCCTACCACTCCTGTCTTTTTCATGAATGTTGTTCTTCCATTTTTAAAAAATCATACTCATTGACGGATAATTGTTTCACTCATAATGTTGGCACCGTATACTCAACACAATTTGCGATGAATTTCGGCTGCTGAGTGATGTTTTGTCAAAAGAAATCTTATAACACCGCGCACCTCACACTTGGCAGAGTTTTCTGTTTTGGCGCGACAGTACGATACTGTCCTTTGGAGAGCTAGAAGCGCAGTGGGTACTGCGCAAGCTGACGCGTAGATGACTGCGCTAACTTCTTGCGCTACGCGCAAACGGCGGTTAATTTCTGGACCGCCTTCGTATATAATTTTTTTTTCTTCCAGAGAAAATATTTTAATTCTCACCTTTTTTTATCTTTGAGATTTTATCTGAAAGGCTGTATCCTTTTACAGATCTTAGGAATCTGATTTCAACAGCCTGTATCTTGTATCAGCTTGTGTTAATGCCCATGTTTTAGATCCATAGAGGAACACAGGCACGCCCGTTACTCAATAAAACTTCATTCTAGTTTCTTTCCTGGTTTTAGTTATTAGACTCTTGTTTATTGTGCCGCATATTTGTTCAGACATGGGTAGTTTATTTTTAAAATTATTTTCGTACTTGTAGCTGATGTTCGTCCCTAATATAGTATCATTAATATGGATCCCATATTCTGAAATGAAAACACCGGGACACCTTCACATTATCTTATCGGAAAACCGAAAGACCTATTACATATACAAATAGGGTAAATAATTAATTAATACAGATATTAGCACAGTGACATTATTTGAACTTTATTGTACGGAAGATGATCCATGATATCAGATTTCCCTCCATGGCTAACGCCAAACACACTATGGCAGAAATTACACTCCACTTCAGATCCAGATCCAGTACTATCAATACTACTCTCCTTCAAAAATGGAAATTGCTCTTTAAGAGAATCACTAAATATACACTTCCTCTTAGGCATCTTAATTTGTTTCACAGCTACAGTAGAAACAAATTTAACCCAAAAATAGCTTCAGTGTTCACCTTGGAATCACGCACATAGAATGAGATACAAGCCAATCCGCGTCGTCTATAGAAACTAGATCGCAACCTCCGCCGATAGTAAACATACCTTTGGTACCAACATAATAATCAAATAGCAAAATATTTCCCCTTTAATATTTATCTATTATGTGAAAAAAAGCATATTTCTCAACGGCAAGGAATGCAAGTGCCATAAAATTAGAGATATTTCGCGTATTTAAGGTGCAAAATAATTCATTATTAATAAACATCTGAAAAACTGAAATTTAGCGGGAAAATTGAACAACAAAGGTTAAAATCCGGGACTGTCCCGGTAAAACCAGGACATTTGGGATCCCTAATCATTAACCACAATTTGGTTCCCACAGTGTGTTTACCTTGGCAGGATTTTCTTTTTGTTTTATTACATATTCTTGTATTATCTCAGTTTCTCATTAACGGTAAATATGCTTAATTCTTGACTTAGATACATTCTCATTTTTATCTTGTCTAGTATTGTTCGCCTTTTCTCTCTCTCTCTCTCTATCTCTCTCTCTCTTTCACTCTCTCTCACACGTGTTCCATTTCTCTATAATAATGATGATGACGACGACGACGACGACGACGACGATGATGATGATATGCTACCTAATGTGACAAGGTGTATTAGAAACTAAGATTATGATATTTTAAGTGAATATTTAAGGTAGTTATTTCAACATAAAAGTAATTACATCACTTAGCAGATAGACACCAAAAGCTTTACAGACAGCGGCTCCATATAGGTGTATTGCAAAATATCAGTTTTAGGTGGCTTGTTCATATCAACACAGAAATGCATGAGCATGTAATAAAACCTCGTCATAATGTTATGTTGCAGGTCTGTACTTCGGGACCAGGCGGCCAGAAGCTTTCGGCCGAGCAGTATAGAGCTTGTATCCGCTCGCGAGCCCTGAATGAGGCATCTCATGCACAGCTCGGGTTCCTGGCCTTCCGCGATGAAATCGCTGCGGCATCCTCTTCCTTCTCTTCCTCTGCAGACCAAAACAAGAAGAAGAAGCAGCAGCATTCATCCTCGCAGTCGAAACAGGACGCTCTATCCGAACCTGGAGGCCGCCTCTTCGAATTTTAGTTTTTATACTTGAGCATTTTATCTTTTAGGCTGTGGATATGTGTTCCCGAGTTGGTGAACATAAGAGAGTTTTAAATGAAGCAAAAAAATGTTGGTTATTTTTATGTGCATTGTCCCGCAAGAGGAAGTTGAAGGTTTTAGAGCTATGGAAACCTAAATCAGAAAATATCACTTTTGGAGATTAATTCTGTAAATATAGTGAAATTAGTAACTTAGTTCTTTAATAACAACATTTTTTGAAAGTTAAATATTACGTTTAAAGCCGATATCTTGTTTCTGAGACAACATTGGCTGCTGAGCTCTCATTAGGAGCTCGGAAAAGACAGAGGAATATAAACACAAAACAAATATTTAAACAATGACAAACAATGACTTGTTGAAATGTTGTGATAAAGCACTGATCTGCTTAAGTTACAATCCGACTCCTGGTTTGAACTAATGTAGTTTTCAATGTAACTGCGTTTGCTAGTTGAAAACCTTAAAAAGCAGATTATAAGTTAATGTTTTATCTGTGACTGCAAGCTCAAAGAAATCTTAATATACCTCTTTAATGCGTTGGCCTCCTTATCCTCCTTAATGGAAACTGGACAGTAACGAACTCTACTCCAGCCAATGAGACATTAAAATATGTTCCCCACATGGCAACCTTGGTCTTCAGGGTAACCTCGCCCCACCACGTGATGTCCGAACAGCATTTCTCAGACTGAGGCACCAGAGGGCGGTGTCCATTACCTCCAATGATAGGGAGATAGTGAAAATGACGGTGAGGCGAGAGGACCTACAGCGTATACCGTGGACTCCGAACCACGTTGGGTATAGCGGACACTTCACCTGCGCTAGACAGAGGTGAAGGCGTGAATAGGGCCGACTTAAAATGGCCTACCCCAGAGCCGGGAGCTGAACTCGGGACCCTTAGCACGGGAACCGCGAACGAAAGCACTGCGCTACCCCGGCGCTCTCCCCACATGGAGTAGATCACGTAATAGAAGCTGGTTTCACTTTACTGCTGTGAAAACCTTAGTTGCGATGCCAGTCTAATTATAAAATGGACAATACAGGAGGTAACGCATCAAGTTATAATTGTCTTTTGTTGAACTAAACATTAAACATTGACTCTAGAGTCATTTTTTCTCATTATTATATGAGCTTACCTAATTTTATTGAGGTTGTTTTACTTTGCAATATACTTGTGCGGAACGAAAAAGTTGGATGAGTTTGCAGTCGCAGAGTACGAGATAAAAAATTAATTACTGTACAGTGATTTTCTTCTTACAATTTATTTTTACCGTTGAATTTCACTTAAACTCTTTTTAATTGATTTTCTGTAGAAGAGGCACTAATATCTCGGTTTCCCGTTATTCAAAAGGGTTAAAACCATTTTAATTAAAATTGTATTTCCATAAACCTTTTATCATATAATTTGCATGAAAGTGATATCAAACAAACATATCGAATAAAATTCCAGTTTATATAGTAAAGAGTTACAGAATTAATCTTACTGTGCTAAATCGTAACCTACTTTGAGTGGAAATATTACTCATAACGCATTCAGGAATAACATCACGAAAGGCGACACTTAAAATAGCTGAAACATAGAAACGTTATACAGGGAGATTCAAGTAAACCTTTACCATTTCAATGACCGCAGTGAATTTTAAATTACGCAACATCCATGACAGATTAACTTAGTTGCGTAAAAATTACAAATAGCTTCTACGTGCGTTTAAATATAGTTATTGTATCGTTTGTAGCTTGTAGCTTTACGGAAGAATGTAGGTGTAGAATTCGTTTCTGATGTTCGCTCAGAGTTAAGAACTGTATGGACAACTTGATCGTATACTTCAAGGGATCGCACTTTAAGAACACGTTGTCACCAAAGAAACAATCCATGGAATCGTATTTGAATGAAATGTTGCACCATTTTGTAGGAAATAGCGTTCATTTCATTTATATCGGTTATTCTCTAATTCTCAGCGTTCCGCTCAATATTGGGCGTGAAAGAACGCTTAATTTTGCTCAGACGCCTCTATATTGGGTTTCAAGCTCTATTCGGTGCCGAATTTTTACGCCTGATAAAACTCCATTAATTTCCTCCGGATTTGAAACAATGACCTCGGAAGCCAGAGGATAGCAACTTAGAAACACACACGCGTGACTCCAGAACGATGTTACTGTGCATCTTTCACACACCCGCCTTCCAACCATGGTGCTGACAGACTGTGCACAGCCCAAAGGTTTTGCTGCGAACACACTCATACGGATTAAACTCACACCTTCTTTAAATTATATATATAATTTCGATTGCGAGGATATATATTTCGAATACATACAGTATATACAATCGAAATACACGTTCTCATTATTAGGTGTTTTTTGTACTTTTACACACATAGATAGTACGCATAAACACCCATATGACCATGGCGGAACTCGAACACGCGACCCACTACGTAGTGGAACGCTAGAGACATAGACTGTAGCAACTATGGCTACGAGAGCCAGCATTTATTTCTTTTTCCTTGTTTTCAATTTAACGTTGGTTTTATCTAGTTTTACACAAATATACTATAAACACACATATGACCACCGCAGAACTCGAACACGCAACCCTTTACGTGGCCGAACGCTATATATACACCATAGCGACCTTGGATATCACAGCTCGCGTATATTTCTGCTTCCTTATTTTCATTTTTACTTTGGTTTTATCTAGTTTTACACATATACACAGATGTGTGTGTGTAGTGTTTAACGCCCGCTTTTACTACATATGGCACCGCAGACGGTGACACTGATGATGCATGAGATGAAGATGGAGCACCGGTGGAATGAGATGGCGGGGGAAAGCGGAGGTCCCGGAGAAAACCCGCCCTAGCGCCGTGTTGTCCACCAAAAATCTCACTTTGCGGTCACCTGGGATCGAACCCGGGCAGCCTTGGTGAGAGCCAAGCGGTCTAACCACTGAGCCACAGCGCGGCCACACACATATACACAGATACACATAAACACCCATATGACAACGGTAGAACTGGAACCCGTGACCCTCTACGTGGAGGAGTGCTAGAGACATACGCTACAGCAACCATAGCTACGAGGGCCAGCATATATTTCTTTTTGTTTGTTTTCACCTTTATATTGGTTTTCTCTAGTTTAACAAAGACACACAGTACACATAAACACCCATATGGCCATGGCAGAACTCGAACCAGCGATCCACTACCTGGCGGAATGCTATAGACATACGCCATAGCGACCATAGCTACGAGGGTCGGGATATATTTCCATTTCGTTGATTTCACTTTTACATAGATTTTCTCTAGTTTTATACAGACACATAGTACACATAAACACCTATCTATGTACCATGTCAAAACTCGAACCCATGATTCTCTACGTGGCGGAACGCTATAGACATACACTAGAGCGACCACGGCTACGAAGGCCGGCATAAATTCCTTTTTCCGTGATTTCTTTTGTACTTTGGTTTTCTGTACTTTTACATAAATCCACAGTGCACATAGACACCCGTATTACCATGGCAGGATTCGAATCCATGACGCTCTACGCAGCGGAACGCTAGAAACACGCTATAGCGATCACAGCTACGAGGGCCAGCTTATATTTCTTTTTCCTTGGTTTAATTTTTCCTTGGTTTTCTGTACTTCTACACACAGGCAGTACGCATAAACACTCATTTGACCGTGACAGAACTCGAACACGTTACCCAGAAACATTACTATAGCGACCACGGCTACAACGGTCGGCGGTTAAGATACAAACTCCCGACTTTTAACTACAATCTATTTCGGCTACCTCTCTCTCCATAATGTGTTAGTATATCTATGGCAAAAGCAACTGCGAAGCCTCATTCCTGAGTGTGACTTTCGTATTAATGTTCGCCAATTAGCTACAATATTAGCAGTGAAAAAGCTTGCTATCAAATAAAATTGATAGCTCATTAATCATACCATGCATTGAAGGCGGGTTTGTGAAAGATGCACAGTAACATCGTTAAATTTTTATTTTGTAGAATATTCTCCAGTTCTTCGAAATTTAATAGAAAAACTGAATCATATAAAGTGCGATCCATATAAACCTGAACCATTTCAATAGGCCTTTGAACCAATAATAGCACACACGTGCTACTTTGGGAGAATATAATACACAATTGGGAAATTACATTACACTATTTACATCTCAGAGAAAATGTCAGAAGTGTCCTCCACCAGCATCTGTACATGTTTACACTCATCCCACCATATTCTCTGAAGTTTTACGGAGAAAATATCTAATTGAGAGAAGGTTATTTCCAACAAGATACCATACATCTAATGACACCATGGAACTTGTAACCAGTTTCTTTGATAATAAAATAATCTCAAAAGATCTGTGGCCCCCCACATACTCTAACCTAACCTCACCGTATTTTTCTTATGAGGTAATCTAAAATATAGAGTGTACAAGAATAGGCCACGGTAGTAACCTTGGCGAGGATTCTCTCCGTAAAACTTCAGAGAATATGGTGAGACGAGTACAAACATATATGGATGCTGGTGGAGGATACTTCCAACATTTTTATGAGATATGAATAGTGCAATGTAACCTCCCAATTGTGTATTATATTCTCCCAAAATTACACGTGTGCCCTATTATTGGTTCAAAGCATACGACCTATTCAAATGGTTCAGGTTTATATGGATCACACTATATTTGCATAAGAAATCGCCATTTTTATATACTTTGTCATTATATATTCTTTTAGTTATTTTATCGTCTTTTATTGTTTCCGTTTAATTACTGTTTGTTTTCTGTACTTTTTACACATATACAAATAAACAGTCATGCCCAGAGCGGGACTCGAACACGCGATCCTCTAGGTGACGGAACGCTAGAGACGCCATGACAGCGTGAACGCCACCCGGCCCTTCGCCGAGTTTCACATGCTACCTCGGAAATAGAGGCTACTCCTTGACCACGGAGAGTGAGTGAGTGTGTGGTGTTTTAGGGCCCGTGGACAACAAGGTCATTTGGGCCCGACCACGGAGAGTGAACTCAGTAAAAGGTCGTTAGATTACTCCGGAAATGTCAATATTAGATACATTATTATTATTATTTTTATTATTATTATTATTACTATTATTATTATTATTATTACTATTATTATTATTATTATTATTATTATTATTATTATTATTATTATTATTATTATTATTATTATTATTATTATTATTATTATTATTATTATTATTATTATTATTATTATTATTATTATTATTATTATTATTATTATTATTATTATTATTATTATTATTATTATTATTATTATTATTATTATTATTATTATTATTATTATTATTATTATTATTATTTATTATCATCATCATCATCACCATCATCATCACTATCACTATCACTACCACTATCACTATCACTATCACTACCACTATCACTACCACTATCACTATCATTATCACTATCTCTATCAATATCACTATCACTATCACTATCACTACCACTATCACTACCACTATCACTATCACTACCACTACCACTATCACTACACTATCACTACCACTATCACTATCACTATCTCTATCAATATCACTACCACTATCACTATCACTATCTCTATCAATATCACTATCACTATCTCTATCAATATCACTACCACTATCACTACCACTACCACTACCACTATCACTACCACTATCACTACCACTATCACTATCACTATCTCTATCAATATGATTGTTATTATTATCATTATTATTATCATTATTATTATTATTATTATTATTATTATTATTATTATTATTATTATTATTATTATTATTATTATTATTATTATTATTATTATTATTATTATTATTATTATTATCATTATTATCATTATTATCATTACTATCATCATTATCATTATCATTATCATTATCATTATCATTATCATTATCATTATCATTATCATTATCATTATCATTATCATTATCATTATTATTATTATTATTATTATTATTATTATTATTATTATTATTTTACCCTAAATGTAATATAGGGTTGTAAAAACTACATTCGAGAAACAGTCCTGCACAATTTAAAGTATTAAAGGCTTTTGTACATTTTGTATCATTTTAACTGTATAATTTTCATTTTACATGAATTATTTTTATTATGATTGTTTTGAACAAATCTGGCAATTATTTCAACTAAGTTGGTTGTTATTTTTGTAATTTAGTGCATTCAGTAGAGAATGCTGAAGGTAATTTTAACTGATTCAGTTATGGTAATTGATTGGTAAAGGTTTATATACATGGCTCTGTACATTCATTCCCTTTTACAGGGGAGTGATTGTTGTCTGATCTGGGTTTCCAAAGCAATCTAATAAGGAAACTTTAGGTAAATGAACTTATCACAGATGTCTGGAGAAAGCTACGTGATTTTTAACTTGTGTTAAAAGTGTGAGATAGAGACATGGCAGCTATTTTCAGGTAACGGTTATAACTGTGACACTTAAAGTGTATTAATAGTTACATGTGATATGTGATGGTTACCAATAACGATTAGCAGTGACTTCATGTTTCAGTGTCGATGGGGGCTTACTTCGTTATTTGATGCCAACTTAAATCTAGTTTCTGTAGTTGTGTCAATACTTTCCTACAGTGGTTGACTTCTACTTGCTTTTACATTCCTGCATAGGTGACCCTATTTATGGGAACTCATGTATAAACATCACCTGATGCTGCAGGTACACTAACAGAAATTACACCACTATTGCCAACATCAAAACAAATGAGTTATTATTATTATTATTATTATTATTATTATTATTATTATTATTATTATTATTATTATTATTATTATTATTATTATTATTATTATTATTATTATTATTATTATTATTATTATTATTATTATTATTATTATTATTATTATTATTATTATTATTATTATTATTATTATTATTATTATTATTATTATTATTATTATTATTATTATTATTATTATTATTATTATTATTATTATTATTATTATTATTATTATTATTATTATTATTATTATTATTATTATTATTATTATTATTATTATTATTATTATTATTATTATTATTATTATTATTATTATTATTATTATTATTATTATTATTATTATTATTATTATTATTATTATTATTATTATTATTACTATTATTATTATTATTATTACTATTATTATTATTATTACTATTATTATTACTATTACTATTACTATTATTATTACTATTACTATTACTATTATTATTATTATTATTATTATTATTATTATTATTATTATTATTATTATTATTATTATTATTATTATTATTATTATTATTATTATTATTTTCCATGAAAATATGCAGATAATCCCAATTGGTTAAGGTAAGCGCGGGTGAAACGGATCAACATTTTGAGAATCTTCTACAAAAGCTCTATTCTTCAGCTAAATATGAAAGCCTTTACCTTGCGTTTAAGCCCCTGGAGAGTCTTGATTATTTTGAATGCTAAGATTTTCGATGAAGAATTTCCTGTATACTTCCGTTTTCATTTTTATTCCGAGCGGAAGCTAATTCTAATCACGCACAATTGGAGGGTGAAGAAGATTGGCATAGCGGGCGATTCGGAAAGAAAAGAAAATCGGCGTAACATACAATTTCAGTACATAATGTAAGCATGAGAACAAAATAATACATTTCTACACTCGTACGAGGATCCTTCAATAAACAACCGAACTAATTTTTTAATTACCACATAATGACTTTGTTTCACTAACATTTACCTACACACTTTCGAAGTATTCTCCCTCTGATTAAATGCAATTATTCCAACCATTTATCCATTGTTCGAAACACTCATTGAACCCATTTTTGGACAGTCTGTTCAGGATACCCATTTCAACACTTTGAAAATGGCGACCATGAAGCTGCTTTCTCACTTTAGGAAGAGGTGAAAATCGCATGGTGCGAGATCCGGAGAATAAGGTGGATGAGGCATGATGTCAATGCCCATTTTTGCAATGACATCTTGATTTGCACAAGATCGATGAGCTGGGGCATCATCCTGATGCAAGATCCATCCTCTCCTTGCGAAATCGGGTCGCTTTTCGGCGATTTTTTTCTTCAGTGGTCCCTTCAGTTTGTCACAATAGCAAACAGCAGTTACTGTCCTTCGATTAGTTACAAAATGTCGTACAGAATGCCCTGTTTGTCAAAGAATACGAGATGCATGATCTCTCCTGCACTTTTCTGAACTTTTGCTTTCCAAGGTCAAGGGTTTGATGAATGTTTCCACTGCGAACTCTCCTGTTTTGTTAACTGGTCGTAATGGTGGAACCAATTCTAGTCGCCAGTGACGACCCTGTTCAGAAAGTCTGGCTCCCGTTGTAACCTTCCGAGCCATTCTTGACACGTCATGACGTGGTGAGCCTTCTGTTCGTCCTTCAGACGTACGGTAACCGTTTCGCTGCAACATTTTGATAACCAAGATCATTGTGAACATGCCGTCTACAGTTCCAACAGACAAATGCATTATATCTACAAATTTCGAAATTGCTATGTGACGATCTTCTCGCACAATTGCAACAATTGTGTTAACGTTGACTTCCGTTTTTGCTGTTACGAGTCTTCCAGGACACGGAGAACCTTGAAGGTCTTCATGATCCCCTTTGTAACGTTTATACCACTCACAGACTTGTGTTTTGTCTACAGCTTTGTCGTCGTATGCTTGCTGCACCATATCAAAGGTTTCTGTAGGAGTTTCGTCTAACAGAACACAAAACTTGTGGGTGCAGTAAACACGACCTCACGTATCGGGCTCTAACTCGCAACTGATTGACTGTGCATGACTGGCACTCACAGCACTGCTAGAGGAAGGATTCACCTTTCCACCAATAGCAGCCATGGCGCTCCAGGGCGGTTTATTCAAATACAATTAAATCACTTCGGTTATTTATTGAAGAACCCTCGTATATTCATACCTTTATGCAACTCAAACATATTTTCCACATATAAATTGCTTCTTTTACACAACTCCCACACAGATTTCGTGGTGCCATTCTCCATTTTTCTGGGCTCATTTGGGCATCATTTCACCCTTTTCATTTATCGTCCAATATGACTTAACGTTGGAGGACGTAAATAAAGAAAATTGAATCCTCCGCCTTACCTTAGTCCGTTTCGCCCGCTGTTACAGTGGTATTTATTTTTGCCCGTTTGCTCAACTGATTAAGTAACTACCATAACAACAAGGAGGATTATGGGTGTAACAAAGTATGTATTTTGTTTTTGTAGAAGATTATGGACTAATTTCAATGCACATTCTTTATAAATCTGTCTTAAACGAACTTAAGAAATAACACAAATGGAGCTCGATTTCTCACCTAGACTGAAGAAACGCAATCGTATTACACATTTTGTATCAGGTAGATAACTTCTTCGCCCACATAGGTCGTTCCAACAAAGAACTACCTTCCCCTAGGGAGTAGATTTATAAAAACTGGTACAAATGTCCCGCCAATTCGAATCACCTGTGCTTACCTTATATGTAGCAAAACGGATAATGTATTAGATTCACAGAACACTCACGAACTCTTATGGAGGTACTGGTTGAGGCAACTAGTTTCTGGTAAAGCGATAGAATACACATGCTTCATAATGTCACACAGGCTCGGTAACCGTTAAGGGGATAATGAGTTACTGTCTTCGTTTCTTTGGTAACCATCACTGAGTAAGTAGTTACTTTTGGTTACTTTTGTGACCGTTAATGGGTAACTAGTTACTCTCTGTCTCCATCACTTCAGTAACCGTTACGTTATTTTTCCCTAGTCTAAGGGGAAGCAGTGTGATGGTGTATGTGTGTGATTTTATAGGAGCTAAAGAATTCTTTCTTAGTCCAAGTGATGCATTTATTTTTAATAGAGATCCAAAATGGAAAAGTGGACACTAAGGATTGATTTACAACGAAGAAGAAAAGGTGCAGAATTCCTAATGAATCAGAAGAAAGGACCCAAAATATAGTGCTCAGCAACCCCACTTATCTCAGCCTATGTAATAAATAAAATTAGCGTCCGAATTAACAAACAAAAAAAAAAAAAAAAAAAAAATTGATGTCTGCATAGTAGCTAAGTTATTATCATTACTCTTATGTGCAATGAAAGTTTAAACTTGGGACAATTTTTGTGTGATTATTGAAGTTCTACCTCTTTCCCCATTCAGAGCTTGGATTTTAGGTATTTTGGGCAAAGGAGATAACAAGTGACTGAGAAAAACGTTTGACAGCCTAGACTTGTTTCAAGTGCGGAAAAAGATGGTTAAAGTTTTCACTTCCAGGAAAAGCTCGTCCAATTTCAGCTCCGTGTATCATTGACTGTCGAACTTTCCCTCCACCTCTTATCCCATCATGTTCTGCTCCATCTCCGCAACGCCTTGTAGGTATCTTGTTATGTTTTTCCTCTCTGAGGACAGGCTGAAATATTTCCTCGTTTTTTTATATGTGCGGCTGCAACTTTGGATACAATGTTTAACCACGCATACTTGCCAACCTTTACAATTTCCTGCAACATTTATGGAATTTAGGAGCGTTGTTTTACGACTTTATGGCAGTGGATGCCTTTTTATGGCTTTTTGAGCAGATTTTCATCGTGTATATCACAAAATATTAATTTTTATTGCCCTATATTTTAATTTTTATGTTAACAATGAGAACTTCTCATTAACTTAATATTACAGACTAAATGTACCACTCTAATTGGTACAGAGCTTATCTGTGTGTCTATCGTCTCAATTATGCCCCCGTCAATTCACTGGACTACAACAAAACGCAGCGCTTGTTTTGCGGGATTTAAAATTTGATTGTATCATTAGTGACCCATAGTTGATGGCCAGCAGGATCTAATGTGCAGCAATGGTCGCATACATTGATATGAATCTAAAAGTCAACTTTCCTTCGTAAATTATTCATCTTATTTGCAATTTATGGCTATAAAATAAAACTTACACCTATTTTGCGGCAGTTTTTGGTTAGTGTTCATGTTATGGAGCGCAAAATACGCACTAGCCTAGGAAATAGTGTTCTTTGCTACTGTTTTACGGGCTCTTAAAACCCACACATTCACTCATTCATGCGTCACAATTTAAAACTTTATTTTTACGAGACTCAGCACGTGTGAGAGCAAGGAGCAGTAGCAGCAGCTCTTCAAGAATGGCCATAAAATGGAATTTTCATTTATTTTACATGTAATTTTATACACTTACTGCATTGATCATTTTACGCGTTCTTAATTTTATGTCTTCGTAAGAGTTTTACATTTGTTCAGGAAAAGCTCTACGGCTTTCAGTTTCAGAAATTTGGCAAGTATGCACACGATTCATTTGTCGTGACGTCAGTAAAATATTCACAGGCAATACAATTACAATAGATTCTGTGAACCCGCTTGACTTAAATTTTGCTACTCATTGCCAAAGTCGTATGATGTGAAGGTTGTAGTAAAAATATACATAAACATCAGGGCATACTCCCCTCGTGTAGAAAATAGATTATTATATCAGGAGTTCGAAAACACTTTCTGTTTCCCCGTTACAGCTTGACCCTGTAACTTTGTTTACATTGTATAATCTGTAAACTATCAAAGGTCACAGTGACAGCAAACGCACACTCGCATACGAAGGGATTCATTTTGTCACAAAGCAAAGGCAAAACGAGAGAAAGATGTTTTGAATTTTCTATTTTTTTTTTTTTTTTTTTCAGCGATAATGAATTACTCGGGCATCTTATTGTGTTTTTCCACGTGATGCACGTTGTTTCTTTAAACTATAGTCCTCGGCAAGAAGGAAGCCGGTGAATGACAGTTTCTGTTGAAGCATAACATTTCTTCTCACGAAGTCTTGAGGTGTTCTGCACTTGTTGTTTGTTTGCCTAACTAATATTGTGAGCGATAATATTGTCAGGGTATGCGTGAATTTGTTTTAATTTAAATTAGGAAGCCATGGATACTTGATATAGAATATTTAATGAGAACCTCAAACCGTTATTATTAAATACTTGCTGAAATTTATACGTTGAATATAATTGTAATTAACGAAGATTTTAGCTTAATATAATTCCCAGCGATATTATCAATTATTCAGTTGGTTTCCTACAAGTATTAAACTTTTATTCTGTTTCTGATGCAGCATCGACGCAACTTTGTTCCTAGCCACACACGACTGATCACCGCCGATAAAGTTCTGTACTTCCTGGTCACAACGGGAAACATGTGTGCACGTGTTTAATGAATGACACCCACAGAAAAATCTTCTGACTGTGTTGTGTCGTGTAACTATAACCTAAAAGTTACTCCCTTAAACAATTTCCTTACCAATGTTTCTACTTAAGCGCACCAATAGCACCATCACTTCCTTCTAATAACTCTCAAGTGGTCTACGTGATTATTCGCATATGTTTTCCGTGAAAGTCCTTCGCCGAAGTCTGAGTTCCTGTTACTTTCTGAATAAACACGCAGCCATTGGGCACGTGAAAAACTGAGCGGTTTTTCAAGAGCATTCCGAAGGAATTCAGGATACTAATTAGCTACCTACATACCTGGTATCCTTCTGAGTAAGGTACAGTAAATAATATTCACTTAGCTTTTACAACAAATTCCTATACTGTTAATCATATTTAATTATAACATTTCTTGCTTCCTTAAGGAATTACTTATTAATTATTCATCATATACTATCATTTACTTGTTCCCTGCTAAATTATCTTTATATTGAAGTCACGCATAATGTCTATATCACTGTATAGATAATTACTCGTATACAAGATTAACAAGCAGAAATAGGGGAAGTTTCGCCAAGCAAGTGATAGCTTAATGTGAGCCACAGATAACTATTTTGTTGTTAAACGTTATTACACTGCATAATTACGTACCTTACCTTATTCTTCGCCGCTGAATAGTCGCCTTCAGCCAGAATCCCAGAAGTTAATTGTGATTTCAAAAAGTGGAATTTTTATACCTCGGAATTATCAAATTTCGGTATTAAACAGGAAGGGTGTGGTGACACACTCTCAAATAGAGCATATCTGAATGGCTAGATAGCACGACTATGACGTCATTAAGATTTTGTTAGCGCGCAACCGTCTTCTGTTCTGGTAGGTTTAAAGATCATCGTAAACTACTATGCCGCCTGCCCATTAATAGTCCTTCTTTTCTCATTTACACTGTAGGGAAATTACAGTTTACTCAAGTTTCATCCACTATGTTCTCCAGAGACCTGCTCTGGACTTAAGCTTTCCAGTTCTTCTCTCAGTCCCTTCTAACTTCAATGAGCAAGAAGTCCTTACAATCAAGGGCACAGAAGGACATTTCCGCAATGAAGACTCCGGAACAAGAGCTGCAGAAAATTTGACTTATGATAAGCACTGGAAACTGTTCTTGCTGTTTATAGACACGCGTGCATAGGCCAACACCCATACAAAATGGCACATCTACAGGAGTAAGTACTCTTTAACAACGTGTGGGTATGCATTACCCAGGGATACATCAGCCTAGTCAAGTATGTGCAATGACGGGTTGATTATGTGCATGCGTGCTAAAGCGAACCACTTGCTTTGAGACTGTTTCATATACTCAATACTCCTTGTAGTATACAACGTAAACAGAGTTGCAGAAAATGTTGGTTAATAAGGAAACAAGTCTGTGTAACTTAGTCTCACTTTGACATTAGAGGAGTATGTCCTTAAAGCTCTTGTACTAGATCTTGGGAATCTGCTTTCAATTTTCCATTAAGGCAATAGAATCAATGTTTCGCGAGTTTCCGAAGCATTGATAATGGTTTTATAAAATTAATATCCATGAGAGCCCGGATTTTTATGTAATATGAAACTTACATATATGTACATACATATGTAGTAAAATATGCAGTTAAATATGTAATTATGAATTTATAACAGATCATTTAAAATTACATTCAAATTCTGGACTATACATGTTAATTAATTTCATTCAATGCTCATTTCTTGTACCGCCACATTTATTGTTTTTATTGCACCATACTAATCTACACTCGTTATTTTAAATTTTATTTGGACAGTTTTCACCTTCGCAGTTTTCATTGTTTTTATGATCCACAGATGTGGTTTATTAAACACACAGGAATAAAACAACACAAAAACAGTCTTCATAAATATAAGTGAAAAAATTAAGAATGAGTACGTAACACGAAAACACTGTTTATTTTATTTATCCATTTATTTTTAATTTATGTCCTCCAACGTTGCACCATATCGCACGATGAAAGAAGTGGGTGAAATGATGCTCAAATGATCCCAGAGTCCATACTGCTTAGAGTTACCTGACATTCATCTTTCAGGTTAAGGGAAAACCCAAGCTAAAACCTTATCCAGATCAGTCGCTGTGACCGAAATTCGAAATCGGGACTTCTTGAACGTGATGCATACACGCTACCAGCTACGCTACTGAGGCGGGCATTGTTTAATTCGTAGCAAAGTGCTCGTTAAAACACTTATTTACATATTCTGGTATTGTAAATTACAATATTCTGTCCGATGAAACTTTTATTTTATTAAGAAAATGATATTTTGTCCGCAAGATAGCACAGGACTGTACTTAATGCTATTTTTCTGGCGCTATGTTCTGCAAAGGGCCGCAACATGGCTGAGTGGTTAGATCACTTGCTTCTTACCAAGGTAGCCGGATTCGATCCCAGGCGACCGCAAAGTGAGATTCGTGGCGGAAAACACGGCGCTGGAACGGGTTTCTTCTGGATCCTCCGGTTTCTCCCGTCAGCATTCCACCAATTGTTCCATCATCACCTTTCCTATCATTCATCTTGCCTTCGTATATATTCTCCACTTCCTTCACCTTCACACCAGGCATTGGGCTGATTACCTATCCCGGTTTTCTATCGGATCCAAAGTTTCGGTTCCTCAGGTCTGAACTTAAAAGGGATAGAGGAATAACAATCTCATAACACCACGATACTGGTACCATTAGGGAAGAAGAAGGAGAAGAAGGAGAAGGAATATTCTCCAAAAGCCGCAAGTCTTAAACATTCAGGACCTTGCTTATAGTGAGAAAAGAAGTATTGGGGTTTTTATTAATTCCATTCTGGAACTTTGGAGGCACATTAACGCCAACGTTACCTTTCACAGCAGAGAGCTTTTGTTTGACATTTTCATAATACGGATAATCCATAAACTCCTGCAGGGAAGGTCCTAAAGGTTCCAAAATTATTTGTAATGTCCACAATTATGCTCTCAATGTTACATTTCTTGAAAGCAACTTGAACTTCACGTACTGTCGTCCCACCACAAGAACGCAAGCTAGACCTGAAGAGGGAGAAGGGCTTGAACTGTTTATCTGTTCTAGTAGTGGATCTGTTTACTACGAAATGAGTGTATGAGAGAGCATATGGGTCATTCATGCTGCCAGATCTAATGCCCGTTTCAGTAACTGCAGTGATATTATGCATAGGTGAGATACCTGTCAACACTGTGTACCTATACTTTACATGAACCTAGCATCTTTATCATGGAAGGCGAGCATAAACACAGCAAAAGCGAATACGTCACACATTCCTCTGCCTTGCCTTCTTTTGCTGGGCGAACAGTACTAAGAGGGCTGATTCAGCTGAGGACATCTCTATTACAGATTTGACAGATTCAAAATGTTCAGTATAAAAGTTGACCAATTCAGTGTCCCCCTCATAAGTGTTGGCTCTATGGCAGGGCAAATTTGCACAGCTGTTCTTTGTAGCGCTGAGCTCTTTGAGGAGCTTTTACAAAAATATTTTTATAGATGAAACAACTTTTGTTAAGTTGAGGGAAGTTGGTACTTATTTCTTCGGCCACACGCTGCAGAAATGAGTAAAGCATGTTAAGTGTACTAATTTCGGATAGAACACTTTGAGAGCACTTGCAATTATAACATACACTGCAACATCGGAGAACGTTAGAATCGTTTTTTCCCCCTTGAGTTCCATAAGGTCACAAACCATTATTAACGAATCTATCTAATGTTTCGTATGTCCCTGGGATTTGAAAGCAATCACAAATTGTTCGGTCGGAGCTTCCTCAACGAGATTTACGTTAGGTTCGTAGTCTTATTCACAGCAAACAATTTACACGAATTTTCTATTTCGCACTTTATTCCATTATATCCAAGAGAGTTCATACGGACCGTAGATTCGTCTGGAACTGGTCACTGACAGCATGTCTCTAAGGAGTGATCCACTTGGAGTTTGTAAAACGGTTTGTATGCAATTGCCATCGCAGTACACATGCCCTTAAGAATTCAGGCTCCTGTTGAATTAGTGTCAATAGAACTTGCTTTGTTGACGAAGAACGTTGTGATTTAGTTTTGCATATGTTCCAACTACGACTATGTAAAATCACCCCATTTTCTTCACATTCTTGGCACAATATGATTTTGCTTTCATATTAGGCAACTGATGCTATTATGTTGCGACTGAAAAGCCTGTCGAGCCATTATAGAATCACATCCACTTCTAAAACTTATCTGATAGCGATCACTTCTTAGAGGAAATTAAATGGAATTGATTTCACAATACGTGCAGTCTTGTTGGTTTAAAGATGAAGTTTGTTGTTGATATATTTATCAAGTACACATATACTGTACAAAGACAGTAATATTTATTTCCAACTTTAATTGTTGCATTGTTCTTATATCGAGCAAATTTTGAATCGTCGCAGCTGTACAAGGTCGATAATATTAATTTAATATTAACTTTAACCATTGTTAATTACTAGCTATTCTTATTTTTAAATTTTAAATGAAACATATAACCAGGTATAGTAAGAAATAAAATGCATTTAAATAATTAATTAGACAAATAAACATCTAAATATTTGTGCAAAATACTATTAATAATATGTAATATATCCTGAACTGTGTAAAATATGTAAAACAAAACTTCAGTGTAGCAATGTACATATATTCTATAATTAAGAAATTGTTTTTCGTGTGTACACATATAAAGGATATACATAGCAATCCAGGCTCTGTGAGTAGGAATATGCTCTATATTAAATATTTTTAATCAAGAAAAGTATAACAAATTTGAGCTTAATTCCGGAAAACTGAAAGCTCTTTAAGCAATTTGGAATACAACTATTAGTAACAGTAAGCTTCTATAAATATTCATAGTGAGAAAGGGGGAGAGAGGGAGAAGATGCAATAGTAAACAAGTGTGTACTCACGAACAGTGCTGAAACAAACACTTGAAGTAATGTATTGTCTTCGCAAAATATCGCAGTCTTAATAATTGTATTATCTAACCAGTTTGTGTGTGCTATCAACTGTTATACAATTGACTACTGATTTAAAACTATTTAATGCTTAAATAAAGTTTTTCACTTTCATATTAATTGCTATTTCAAATATTAATAGTACTCCTAATAGCAGATAATGATTAATTAAAACGGAGTAACAAAACACAAAGAAACTTAATTCTTTAAAATGATTCAGACATATTAAAATTGGTAAAATATGTAAAATATGTAAGTAAACACCCTAAAACATGCGGCTATTAAAACACTACTTAAAATGTAACTAACTGATTAGATATATGACTAATATATTTGCAAATTCGGTTCTAAAAATAAACAGTTTTTGCCAAGCTGAAAATGACAATATTCTGTTTGGTTGATTAACAAAACGAAAACTTTTGTGATGTGCAAGTCATTAAATATTCCCATAATTAATGATAAGGTAATATACATAAGCATTCTTCTATTGTTGTAAACCTTTTAGTATGCTATCTTGTAAGATCCATAAAATCTCAAAAGAACCTCGTCATTCAGAAGGCAGAATTAATAAAATATATTTTCACTGTTTTAATGAATATAAATACAAATATATATATATATATCTTAATTTTCGTTGAGTACATTTGTATACTTTAACAGAGTTATTACATAACTTTAAACTACAATTGCTTAACACTAAATTGTTATGTAGGATTGAATCCTTTATTCCAAAGCATTTTAAATATTGTGAATGCGTGGGTTACGTAGATTCGGAAATCTGGTTTTCAGAAATCTAAAACAACTTCTGCTGCAATAAAAAGACATGAAATTGACAATCAACTGTCTTCAAGGCTGACTCGCTGTTTTGCTGCACGAAAACAAATGAATGAAATCACTGCGGTACACTTCAATTGTTGACTGTCGCAATAACCAACAAACAACTGCCACTTCTAACACCTTCTTCTTCTTCTTCTTCTTCTTCTTCTTCTTCTTCTTCTTCTTCTTCTTCTTCTTCTTCTTCTTCTTCTTCTTCTTCTTCTTCTTCTTCTTCTTCTTCTTCTTCTTCTTCTTCTTCTTCTTCTTCTTCTTCTTCTTCTTCTTCTTCTTCTTCTTCTTCTTCTTCTTCTTCTTCTTCTTCTTCTTCTTCTTCTTCTTCTTCTTCTTCTTCTTCTTCTTCTTCTTCTTCTTCTTCTTCTTCTTCTTCTTCTTCTTCTTCTTCTTCTTGTTCTTCTTGTTCTTCTTGTTCTTCTTGTTCTTCTTCTTCGTCTTCTTCTTTTCTTCTTCTTCTTCGTCTTCTTCCTCTTCTTCTTCTTGGTCTTCTTCTTCTACCTCACGGCTTTGGATTGTTTAACCCGTTCCGGCTCCAAATTGGTCTGCCCATCTTTTCTTTGGTCTCCCCTGATTTCTTCTTCCTATAGGTTTATAGTTTAAGGCTATTTTTTTGGTACTCTGTTATTATTCATCCTCTGAACATGTTCTTTTTTCCATTTATTTCTCTTTCTTTCAATAGTATGGTTCATTTCTTCTACTTTTAATTCTGTCCTAATATCCTGACTACTTTTTTATCAATTTTGGTATATCCAGCTATTGCTCTTAAGAATTTCATTTCTGATGACTGTATTCTCGTACTATTTCTTTTTGTTAGTGTCCATGTTTCTGATCCATAGATCAGAGTTGGTATTGCCATTGTTTTGTATAGTTTTATTATATAGTCCTTTCTTGCTTTATTTTTAATGCTCTTTTTATTGTGCCTGTTATATAGTTAAATTTATTTAATTTCTCTATTATATCAGCTTGCCCTTGGTACTAGACATTACATCCTAAATACTCAAAATGTGATTTCTGCTCAATTATTATGTTATCTAACACTATTTTTTATCTTACTGGATTAATTCCTTTAAATGCCATGGTTTTGGATTTATTTGCTGATATTTTCATTCCATATTCTGTAGCAATTTTATCTAGACTATACAGCATTTTCTGCATGTCATCTTCATTTGTGGCCATTATTATTTGATCATCTGCATACAACATAGTTTTCAATTTAGCTCCTGATACATTTATACCTCCATTGGCTTTATTTGACCAACTCCTCTCTATTTCGTCAACATACAAATTAAAAAGTGCGGTTGATAAAGGACAACCTTGTCTTACGCCACCATTAACTATTACTGGTTCTTTTTTATTTATTTTTATTTTTGTGTCAATGTACATACTTTTTATAACTTCAATTCGTTGTAAAGGTACGCCTCTATTATTTTAAATTTTCCACAGTATCATTCGTAATACTTTGTCAAAAGCTTTGTAATAGTCAATAAATAGTAAGTGCGTCTCTAAATTTTGTTCTCGTCGTTTTTCTATTGTTTGTTTAAGAGTAAAAACATTGTCAATTGTGCTTCTTCCTTTTCTGAAACCAGTTTTTTCTTCTAGGAGTATTGCATCTGTTATTTTGTTTAACCGAGTACTTATTATTTTGGCATATATTTTGTAGGCAGCGCACAATAAACTAATCCCTGTATAATTTTCAGGTCTTTTTCTTCCCCTTTCTTAAATATTGATATCAATTTAGCTATCTTCCATTCTTGCGGTATTTATTTTGTTTCCCAACACTTGTTATGTCGATACAGTAATCTGTTATGTAATTCTTTAGAAGCATATTTAATTAATTCTAAATTAACATTATCTATTCCGCAGGCTTTCCTATTTCTACTTTTAGCTATACTTTCCATTAATTCTTCTACCTCTAACCGGTCTAATTCTGCTATGTATAATTGATCTATTTCCCAATTTTGTTTATCTCCTGTGTTCCAGAGATGTTTATAATATTCCTCTAATTCTTCATCTTTAGTGATTTTTATATTTGCTTTGTCTTTGTCCATAGAATTTAGGTTTCTAATAAATTTATAAACTTTATCTTGGCGGCCATGTAGGTTATGTTCTAGATCTACTATGTATTTGTCCCAGTGTTCTCTATTTAGTTTCCTTGTATATCTTTTAACTTCTACTCTTGCCTTATTATAATTCATTCTATTTTGTTCTGATCTGTCATTCAAGCACTGTAAATACATTTTTTTCTTTTATTAATTCTTGTATTTCAGCGTTCCATATTCTTAGTCTCTTATTCTGCTTGCCTGCTTTTTAGTACCTAAAGTTTCAAATGCTGCCTTTCCTACAATATTTTTATGGTGATCCATTCTTCTTAAACATTTTCTTTATTTTTTCTCATGTTGTCTCATATTGCTTATTATCCTTTTTTATATAAATCTCTTATAGTTTCGTCTTCTAAGAATTGTACCTCGCCGATATTTATACCTCCCCAGCCATTGTTTCCAGAAAGGCGCAGACCTTCCGGAAACATTCGCGACAACAGTAATGGGCAGAACGCTCTGGAGCCTCTGTCTGTCTCTTCCTCTCCTGTCCACGCGCCTGGCTCCATCTCGTGACGACAGCACAACAATGCCCCAAGGAATAATAACTATAACAAACCTAACTTTTCTAATGTCATGAACTACTCTGTTATGATAGTCGAGGCAAATGGAAAGGCCTGATTTCAGTCGCGTATTTGTCTTATTCCTAGCAGCTGAAGTATGTTTTGTAGACCCACAGAGCTAAATCAGCCAGTGAGAAAAGTGTAAACAAAAGTCTTATATTAAAAAGAATATAACTAAACTCACACCAGCTCCAGTGTGCTTTAAGGTGATTTACTAAACTCGCCGGGAAATTGTTCTGGAATGCAAACATTTGCTTCCATTTGCTGCAGTGTTCATGCTCTATTTTAAAACTAAAAGCTGTTAGTTTTTGGCATATAAACTGTGTTATAGTGGAGACAAGATGCCAACAATCATGAAACGTACAGGGTGTTAATGAACTAATGAGCTACACTGAACTATTTTCAGAGCAAGTAGAAGTATCTTAAACAAGTAATTTGAGATAGCTGACTTATGGCCTGTTGGTTCAAATGTGGAAGTTACTGCTATAAGTTTCTAAAGTGCCAGTACGCCACTGCTAATGATGATAGCTACCATTGTGCACAACACATGAAAATGAAGAAACGTCTCGAAGCACTCTCTGTAGGGAAATGGTTATGGCATTAGTTTTCAAGTGAATGGTAAACGAGTTCGAGACTCCTTTACTTTTTTATGTTTTCTGTTTGTTGTTTAAATATTTGGTCCAAGAATTTTAATTCTTGAATACATATATGTATACTAGGCGGCCCAGGTTGAATCCTGGGCAATGACAAAGTGGTATTTATGGTGGACAACACGGCGCTGGGGTGGGTTTCCTCGGCGTCCCCCGGTTTCCCCCACCATCCTTCCACCAATTGCTCCATGATTCATCTCTGCATCATCCCAGGCGTTGGGCCGACCTCTCAAACCTGGTATCTCAGGTGAAATGCTTCGGCTCCCTCGCCGAGGGAACCTGAGCGACTCCTAACAACAGCATTGGTGACGCAGGGAGAATTTGAATAAGTAAATGAATGAAAGGCCGCGCCGTGGCTCAGTGGTTAGACCGCTTGGCTCTCACCAAGGCGGCCCGGGTTCGGTCCCAGGCGACCGCAAATTGAGATTTGTGGTGGACAACACGGCGCTGGGGCGGGTATTGTTCGGGACCTCCAGTTTCCCCCGCCATCTCATTCCACCAGTGCTCCATCTTCATCTCATGTATCATCAGCGTCACCGCCTGCGGTGCCGTATGTAGTAAAAGCGGGCGTTAAACACTACACATTTCATTTCATTAAATGAATGAATAAATTTATGTACGGAGTAGTTTCAGTTTGTCAGTGCAATTAATTATAATTAATTCCAACAAAGGCTGAATCCTGCTTAATACGTTTACATGCTGTACTAGCTGGGCGTTGGTTTAAAGGGTGAACGAAATAATAAAATAATAATAAAAAGTAGATATTTACGTAGGATTTATAGGAACTGCTCGAAATTGCGACCTGCGTTTTCAATGCAAAGTTGACAGCGGCGAAGGAATGACTACTGTACAATGCAAAATTCCTTGTGTGTGTGTGTGTGTGTGTGTGTGTGTGTGTGTGTGTGTGTGTGTGTGTGTGTGTGTGTGTGTGTGTGTGTGTGTGTGTCCAATAAGCTGCTATTATTCGGGCAGTGAGGTCCTATTCTGAAATAATAGATGTTTCATACCCCAGAGACTTGAGACGACGCCAGAAAAAAAATCAATTGGATTGAGGTCGGAAGAGCGTGCTGCCAAGCTACAATTGGACTCTCCCCCTTGCACTGGCCAATGAGATTACCGTTCTTAGTTACCAACCACGCCATTTCTTCCTATTGGAATTTACTTATTAAAAAGACGAACAAAAAAAGTTAACTACATGAGAGGAACCGAACCAGTGATCTTTGGAAAACCAGTTTTCGATGTCACATTTTGGGCCACCAGAGCGCTTACAAAACCCCCTACTAAGTAGGCTACATGATGCAAAAAGGCAGTTAATCGCTATTCAGTTTCGCACTGGCAGGTGATTAGTTCGAGATTTGAGAAATCTTTGAGACTTTAAATCTTGAGAACGCCAATAATGATCTACTAAGAATCACTATTTCTATACTCGGGAGGCAGTTTTAAAGACAATCTAATCCAACAATTTCATCCAAGTTGTTTAAATACCAATTTACCAGCATCTGATGCCTATTAGTTTTAATACAATTAACTGCGTTATGTTAGCCCTAGACCATGTGTTGCCTATCTCTACTTGCTTATATTAGTTACCTCCACAGTTCGTTGAAATTATTTCGGTGTATTTCATTAACACATCTATAACCGTACATAATTAGATAACAGACATAAATATACATATTTCTGAAAGGATTGTAGCAACTAGCGCTTTTCGGATCTACTGTTTATTTAATTATATGTTAGACCTCCTCCCTGTTTTGAGGGCTTATACACAGTATGCTGCCGGAAACAAGGCCTTATTTACATAGTCCGCTGTTAGTAACATCTATTCTATTTCGTAGTATTTAATATGTGCAACCTTATAGCCGTGGTCAGTTATACTGGCTCTGTAGTGAGTCAGTAATTCTACCTTCCGCATTACCGGAGTTATATCCGCCTTTATTTCACTGCATTTAGATCCATCTAATTAAATATTGGCTTCTATACCTGGCAACACTGCTATCCCCTTCCATCGGCCATGACGTCATTCCTCTTGTGAATTGCATGCTTCAATATGACAATGAGGTGACCTACACACCAAGTATATTGATAACCTATATTCACTGCATCAACAATATAGCAACTAAATTCCATTTGCCAAATTAAATTGCACCTTGCCTATAAAAACGCTACAGGCTTGTCGAAACCCATATCGATATGACTGTTTATCTCCTAGCACAGTTTTTGGCTGGGAAACAAAACACGAGGACATATTCTTTTTTCCCTTTGTAATTTACGTCCTCCAACGTTAAGTCATATTGGACGATGAATGGAATGGGTTAAATGATGCTCAAATGAGTCCAGGGTTCTTAGAACTTAGAGTTACCCGACATTTATCTTTCAGGATAAGGGAAAACCCCGGATAAAACCTTATCCAGGTAACTCATCCTGACCAAGATTCGAACTCGGGACCTCTTGACGTTAGGCAGACATTCTACCACCATTCTACCGAGGCGGGCCGACATATTCTATTTCATGCAAAATGTTAATAGCGAGATTTTTACTGTGTGTGAGAGACAGACAGACAGAGAGGGAACATGATAACACAAAACCGAAAAATCAGTTAGATTCCAAACTTGCAACCTAATTTCAAGTTCTTTCAAGAAGGAACTCCCCCCCCCCCCCCCCCCCACTGCCGCATCACATACTAACGTTTGCTTTGAAAATTATTTTTTACGTTTTGTTTTCCGAACAATGTCTAATGGATTTTATTAAAATGCCTTACGTTCAAGATATTTAATATGGTAAATGAAATTTATGTTTAAATTTTATGGGAACAGCCTCTGAAGTCCACTATATTCTAAATTATTGTTGTAGAACTTATAAACCATAAATGGTAGACAAAATATGACTGCAAAAAATCATTTTTGTTGCATTAACTACCTCCAAAACATATTTTTAAAATTGGTTTGAAGTGTCAAATATTGTAAATATAGCTTCAATATTCACTTTCGCTTCTGATATGGCGGATATTTTACTTCATATATACGTATAATAAGGTAATAATCTATACGCTTTTAACATTACAGTTTCTGGAAATATTTTGCTGAGTACTTGAAACTTTTTGCACTGTAAAATTTTAATCCAATTCTTCGTAATTTTTTGTGCACCATCATAAATGTCAAAAATCAAAGCTTCATATGAATGTTTTGTGTTTCAAATGCATTTTTGGAGCAGTTTAGTTTCATCAGTTATGAGCGACAAATGGAACTGAAGTTCATAATGACAATTATTTTGCTGGCAGCGGATACATAGATTCCATTATGATTTCCAGCGTTAATTAGGAGGCTGCCCGAAGAATAAAACTACATTGCTTTTGCGAAACAGTATTGCTTTAATTGCATATTTTATGTCACATTTATCAATACCTTCTTTCATAACTGTTAGATTTTGTACGAAAGCTTCTGAGATCAGATAACTTCTTCCAAAATAGAACCTCCTCTTTTTTTGTTAAAATGACTCCAAAATTTTAAGGCAAGTGTCAGTTAACAAACAAAACAATGATAACCAGAGTTCAGAAAATTATTTTCATTTGGAAGTCGTGATATGTATAACGTTTCAAAAGATTTAACTTAAGATAAATATTCAGTTTCACATAAATTACAGTACTAATATTACTCTACATTATTTGCCTTTATAAATACAGTGATACAAATACATTGTCCTCGTTATTGTACTCCTACGTTATATTACGATAAACGTACTTATATTTTATTGATTTTTCTTTCTGTTACCTACTTAAAGTAGAAAAAGCATGTAATTCCACCCCAATATTTGATACCAAGATTTTACTGGAAAATCACGTTGTGAGGCCTCTTGAAAAAATAGAAATTGTTAAGCGTATATATGTGTGTGTGTGTGTGTGTGTGTGTGTGTGTGTGTGTGTGTGTGTGTGTGCGCGCGCGCGCGCGCACGCGTACGTGTGTGTGTGAATATCCATAAGACAAAAAAAATAAGTGAAGTACCAAACAGCTATTTAAGTCATCTTCCAGCGATACGACAACCCTTTAATGGGTGGTATTGCCCTGGGGCAGCATTACGCTTTATTCGACTTAAAAATATTTTAGCGAGAATTTTTTGTTATTATAATGTTCTACTGGCCTTTGTTGGTTATACTAGCCAAATTTTGATTTATATTATTGAGTTATATTACTTTTAAAATTACATTCTAATGGTTTTTAGTACAAAAAGGCAAACCTCAAGCAACTACAGTCATATGATACCCCGTCAACATACAAGCATGCCATCACACCGATTATTTTACTTGGGCCCTCCCCGTCCTTTACCACAGGCACATTTGACTGCAGTGGCCGAAATTCGAACCCACGATGTTTAGATTTGAATGAGCAGCCAGCCCGTTGTATATCGCTTTAACGAACATGACTATTCGAATCGACTGCTTTGAGGCACCGCAGGCACAGCCGTATGATAGAACCGTTTAGCAAGTACAGCAAGAGCGGCATAAGCAGCAAAATTATTTGCCAACTAAAGGTTTAAAGAAAATTTCCCTACTCCAAATTATATTTTATATGGCATATTTTGCTTAAAACCAACTTTAAAGGTTTTGATTAAACTGCCATATATTAAAAAAATTAAATTGACTTAAAATGTATTCTTTGAATGTTTTAGGAATAATCTCTCAAGTCCTCTATAGAAGAAACTTTATGTAAGCTTGTATAATTGGTGAACGTTAAGCGATAGACGAAAACGTATGACACGAAAATATAAAACAATTTAAAACTTAAAATTTATTTCTTATAATCTTCCTTTTTATAGCATTAACTGTTTCCACGATATCGTTTATTAGTGGCTTAATTTTTTATGCTTGACAATGCCAAAATTTAGTAAGTATTTATACAACTGGTAGCAGTAATTAAATGGACCTCATTAAAGTACACCTATTCATTATTTAAAGTATTGGTATTTGACCAATCAGAAGTGGCAACGTAACATAGTGAAAGCGCAAGTATCGATTATTCTCGTTCTGATCGACAACGGCTAGTTTAGAAAGAAGTCAAACTGTCTGACACTAGTGACAGTGACATAAGAAATTACGGCTAAAACAGTCAGTGTCACCAATAACTTGTTGCCACAAGTCAATAAACATGTACCAGAAATTCTACTCTCAGTTCATGGATTGGAGAATATCAAAAAGTGTAAATTCGTTCCTGGAAAATGTATTGCTAGTGTATTTCGAAGAATTGTCTCGAAATATGAAATCATCGATCTTGTGGACTCACTATTCTATTTTGAAATCAACACTCAAAATTAGGCACCAAATTGACTTGTCTAAATACTCAAAACTGAACAGCTTACTAAAACAGAAATCAGAAGGATATAAAGGGGAAAAAGCCAAAACGTTTTTACACCTGATGAGCTGAAAATATTTATAAATGAAGCACCTGATGTTAAATAGCTCATCATAAAATTAATTATCGTTTTTTAATGTTACCAGTGTTTTGTTTTAATATTTTAGGTTAAAACGTTAACTGCTGTTTATAGGGAAGTAATCAATATTTGTGCGCCTGCGTACTACGTACTACGTCTCACAACAGAAGAATAACGACAATGACAAACTAATAACGATTGTAACATACCACTCAAACAAGAAATGAAATACTTTGAAATGAAACCTTCAATTTAGATACATGATCGAGTATAAACAGTCGTATGAAACTGACTATAAGGGTAATTAAAACGCTCGTATCGTAATTATTAACCTCGCGTTTAAATTCCTACCATTATAGTCTCGTTGCATAATAAACGATAATAGTTTATACTTTTTAGTTCTATTAACATTTACTTGTTTCTTGCGATTACGTGACAAGAGATTGGCATTTTAAGGAGGTATATGGCTTCTAGTTCTTAAACATCTTTTGTCGCTATTGCAATTATATTTGTAAGAATGTGTGTAATGCAACTATTTATGCAAAGCTGCATCTCATTTAAAATGAAGTAGAGAGGAAAACTTTGTGAGATATTTGTATAGTCACTAACAAACCGTACATAATGGAGAAAATACTGTTAATATAATATAATCATCGGACTTTTTTGTAGCATTAAGCATTTTCGAGACATTCATCATCACTATTATGGGGCAACACTAAGATCTCTGACTACACAGACAAATCTTCTGAGTAATTTTCGGTATGAAAGCAAACAACTTGAAAGTTCCGGCCTAGAGGAGTTCTGAACATGCTGCAGCTAAACCATGGTGGTGGCAGCGTGTGGCTTGTGGAAATGAGATTTCGGTTTGTAGTATCGCGATATCTATTCAAAGGTGGATTGCCCTTTATAATCCGTGATTGCATTATTTACTTTTCCCTACAGAGCGAGTGCCTTTCATGTTGATGTGGCAGGCGTTCGTTAGCGGATTCTATTCATCAAGCACATAGCCCGCATTCCGGATCACTGAGCGAAGTCCAAACATACCACATTCCTTGCAGGGTTATCATTAACCTGTATCTGTCGTAATCCTCGCCATGCTGCAATGACAACCTAACCTATGTACAACAGCCACACAACCTTAGCTATCCATTATTCACAAGTAGGTTTAAACGCACGTTTATTGTAAATTGGTCTAAAGAGGATGTTCAATCAGTTTAATTTGTTATTTGGTAACTTCAACCCTCTTGCTGCCGATGTCGATTAGATCGATGGTGCCCGCTCTGTGTTTAAATCCCAACCTCAAATATGTCGGCAGTGGTGAAAAGAGCCATTCTGCTACGTATAGTAAAGTTAGCTTTTAGAAACAAATTCATAGCAAATTATTTAGTTTACAATAACTACAACTAAGTTTTACACTTATCTAATACTTTAGTCTTCACTATATATTATCACGTTTATTATATATCACTCCTATGAGTAATTGTATTACAACAGCTTCATCACACTGATTTTAAAACACTAAGTCAAAGGGCTTGGTTCCTTTTGGTCTTCGTACTCCGGTGCTATTTGCCAGCATACGCAGTACCTCTGTGTTTTCATGTGCACGTAACCATCTTTCGTACTTAATCGCAGCAACTTTAATTACTTCACTGACAAATTCTATATTCAAATATTGTCGTTGCGCACATACCAAGGTGTTTTACTGTAGCCCTTAGTACCTTATTCTGAAATCTCTGAAAGGTTTCGACATTCTTTTTTTGGGTGCAACCACTAGGGGTATACCGTTCATTCATACAGGTTTCAGCAGTTGTTTATAAATCAACAACTTGTTGTGTTGACTTAATTCTGAGTAATGGTCCCAGTACTCAATACAGTTTTCAAAATCTTAGATATAGTTCACTTCTTTTCCTCTTTACATGCGATTTCCAGTTAAGCCTTTTATCTAGTACCAGATCCAAACATTTTACTTCTTTATCGTAGGGAACAGTTTGTCCATTTAGCTAAATGGATACTTTTTCTATTTTCCTGTTGGTGAAGTTTATATGGACTGACTTTGTTTCATTTAACTTTATTCGTCTTTTTTTGTCCAAATACTGACTTTGCTGATTGTCTTTCTTTTTAACTTTTTCTGTAGCCTCTTCAACAGTGTCACCCACTAACATTATTGCTGTGTTATCGGCAAAAGTCGCCATCTCAGTTTCCTCTTCTTGTGGGACGTCTTGTGTATACAAGTATAATATTGTCACCCTGGTGGTAGGCTCGCGAAGCCGATGAAAAATGATGGCCGATCGTTACCGGAAGTGAGAGACAGTTGAGAGTAGTTGTTAGGTAAAATAAACAGTTTAAGGTTAGCTAGCTAACTGTAATGGTGACGAATGTATTTGCTAGGAAAATAAAGTGTAGGTTTTGTGTTTCGTAACCTCGTTTTATTATTTCACGAACCCACAAAGTCACACTGGTGTCAGGAAGCGGGATAACAACATCACCGAAGATTATGGCCATGGAATCGGTATTGGAAATGCTTTTGCAGAAGATGAACGAATTAACAGCGAAGTCGGAAGCGGCAAATAACAACTTGTCCGTGAAGATGAACGAGTTAACAACAAAAAACAGAAGCGGCAAATAACAACCTGGCCGCAGAGTTGAAAGAAATAAAGACCGAATTGACCACAGAAATGAAGGCAGCGAACGACAGTCTGGCCACGGAAATGAAGGAGGCGAACGAGGTCCTCGCCGCCAAATTTGAGGAACAGTTGGCCGGCGTGAGGGATGACGTGACGGAGCTGGGCAAGCGGATGGGCCAAGTGGACGAGCACGTCGAGGACCTGGCGAACCGCTTCAATGACCTAGAGGAAAAGGCCGACAATAACGCCAAGTCCCTGAACGCCATGGTTGAAGACGTCGAAGACCTGGCGAACCGCGTAAACAACCTGGAGGGAAAGGCCGACAGCAGCGTCAAGTCCCTGAACGCCATGGTGGAGGACGTCGTCGGCAGGAAGCTGAAGGACTTGAATGCCGACGCGCCGGGACGCGACACAACCTCTGCGCGCGTCAAACCTCCGAAATATGACGGCGCGTCAACATTTGAGGTCTTCCGCCGCCAGTTCGACAGAGTGGCCAAGCACAACAGATGGTCACCGGAGGATGAGGCCACACAGCTAATAGCCAGCCTCCAGAGACGGGCCGCGGAAGTCCTAAACGTGGTGCAGACAACGGCGGCGCCCAAGGACATCTGGGAGGCCCTGGAGAATCGTTTCGGGAATCACCGCTTAGCCGCAGCGTACCGCAGCCAACTAAAGGCAAGGTCACAGCAGCCGGGGGAGACGCTTCAGGAGTAAGCCATAGCGATCGAGCAGCTGGCTAGCAAGGCCTTGGTTGACCTGCCACTGGAGTTCGTATCCCGGGAAGCTGCCTACAATTTTGTCGACGGGGTACGGGATACGGAGATTCGTCAGCGCCTAATGCTCGGCGAATATAAAACCATCCATGAGGCGCTGACAGCGGCATTAAGGATGGAGGCGGCCAAGTAACATCTATCCCGACGTCGAGAACGAGGATTGTCCGCTACGCTGGAGACAGAAGACCAGCTGAGGGACGCCGGCGAACACCTAGTGGCCTGTGTTGGGGGTGTGGACAGCCCGGACACCTTCGGAGAGACTGCCCACACCTGGAAGAGCTGCCGGAAAACGAGTAAGGGCCGTCGTGGAGAGGGGCACGTCGGCGCCATTACCACCATCCCCTCGAGTGACAATTCGCGCCGTCAGCCGGCGGATGAATGACAACATCATCGCGGACGGCTGGGTAAGAGGAAAGCCGTGTCGCGTGCTGGTGGACACCGGGGCGGCCGTGACCATCATCAGACCTGACGTGGCGAAGGGTTTGCCGACGAGGAAACCGTGCCGACCATACCAGCCTGTCACGGCATCGGGCGACACCATGCCTGTGGAGAAGGAGGCCCTGCTGGAGCTGAACTTGGGACGGAGTGCCGTGCGTCTGTGGGTGTTCGTCGCGAAGGTGACTGAGGAGGTGATTCTGGGACTGGATGCCCTCAGGAGCCACGAGGCGACGGTCGACGTCGGCAGGAAGGTCCTGCGGCTCAACGGGGAAGAGGTTATACTCCGTCAACCAGAAGAGCGCCTTGGAATTGGCAGGGTCGTCTTGAGCGAAGACGTGGTTGTCCCCGCGAAGAGCGAAGTGATAGTGACGGCGTGACCGGAAGGCAAGCCAACAGCCAAGGGTTCCAGCAAGGTGACCTGGTCTGGTTGTACCGCCCAACCCGGACCAAGGGACGCTGCCCGAGCTTCAGCAGTCATGGCAAGGACCGTACCGTGTGGTGAAGAGGATTAACGACGTGGTCTACCGCATCCAGAAGGTGTCCCGAGGAAAGATGTTGGTGGTACACCTGGATCGCCTGGCCCGCTACGAAGGCGCAGTTCGGGAAGACCAGCCTTGAGGAGGGAGCAGTGTCACCCTGGTGGTAGGCTCGCGAAGCCGATGAAAAATGATGGCCGATCGTTACCGGAAGTGAGAGACAGTTGAGAGCAGTTGTTAGGTAAAATAAACAGTTTAAGGTTAGCTAGCAAACTGTAATGGTGACGAATGTATTTGCTAGGAAAATAAAGTGTAGTTTTTGTGTTTCGTAACCTCGTTTTATTATTTCACGAATCCACAAAGTCACAATATTGGTCCAGGTACACTACCCTGTGACACTCCAGTGATATCTTTAAATGTAGAGTATTCACTTCCTTGTTTAGCTCCGAATGGTCTTTCTTTGAGATAGGATTGTAATATTACACTAAATTCTCCAGGTAGATCTTTATTTATTTTAAAAAGAAGGTCTTTATGACATATGTTATCAAAGGCCTGAGATACGTCTAAAGAAAACGCTTGCACACACTTTCTTTTCTCCAAGAGTTTTTTCAGTTAGTTCCACAATTCTATGAACTTGTTGGGTGATTGAATGTTTGCTAAAATTCATAGCAGATATAATTTTAAAGAAAAATTAATCATGTAAAGGGTAAATTTTGCCAAATAATTTCTGTTAACTAACAGAATCATCAGATAAAAATACTTATCCAGCGCATGTTTAATTAGAGTAACAAGGAGTATTAATTTTGTTATTGTAATTTGATATCAATTGTTAAACATTTCTTTTGAAAAAAAAAAGAGCCAGCGATGTTTAGAACAACAAAAACGTACTCAATGCAGATTAAATAATTATAAACACATCTTTAATACTGTGTTATTACAGTGTAGATGATTTTAGGGTGGTTTTCATCAAGAATATATAGGTACACTCTTCACCTATTGTCACTGTTTTCCATAAATAACAGCATACTGTGAATCTTAAAATTCTCTGCTTACATATGCAAACATAAAAATAATTATACTAATCGCGTATGGGTTCACAAATTAAAGCATAAAACACTGTGCGGGCCAACCCAGGGTCATGGGATTAAATTGAAATCATACGCCTTTATCAGAACCTTAACATGGATTTATTTTCTCGTTTGTTCTTTTTGCTACACTTTGCATAGACCAACCAGACAGATAAAGGTAACTATATACTTCTGGTCCCGAATCTGGGAGAAAGAGCCCCATAAAAACACACGGCTCACCAAAAGACCAAATATAAAAAAAAACCTAAGAGAAAAATCGGGAAACCCGAATTGGAGCACTCACCCTAAGAAACGCCCACGCGACACCAACCAGGCACACACACTGCTCTCCCGGTTCGAAGGAGCCACCCAAGAAGCCTCGGGCACCGCAGCGCCCCCAGAGAGAAACGGCGGAAAGCCCAAAACAACAAGACGGCAGCGCCCTCGAACCGGGAGGGCATCAAAAATGTGCCGGGGAGAAAACAAACGGCACAAACACCCCCTCCCCATCGGAAACCCAGGGTGAAGAAGCCAAACGGAAAGAAAGGAAAGGCTGAAAGAAACCAAGGAAAGGAAGAAAGTCATTCCAGACCCCGGAATGATGAAGCCCGAAGAAGGAAACCCTAGGAAAGTCGGACGAGCACCAAATATCATAGAAAGTCTGCCCTGGGTAGCAATGAGTATGAGTATTGCGTACACTTGTTGAGTCTTTCCACCTTCGCAGCTGTGACATACCATACGTCACACTTACACGGAGAACACTGTCTCTATTTTGCACACACAGTCGTGACGTAGAGAGCAGGACACTGCCGGCAAGACTTTCAGGAGCAGAAGTGAACAGAGGCAAAACGTTACCAAAGGGCAGCAGGTTAGTCCCCTGAACGCCTTACAACAGCCAGGAAGGTCACGGAAGGGTGACCAAAGCAAAGACGGATGACGTGGCTTGAAGTCGAAGAAGTAGAGGCGAAGCTAGCTCCCACGTGGCGACTCTCCCGAGGTTGAGAAAAAGCGTGGCAAACGTGAAGGTCACAGTCACACCGGATCCTCCGGGTGGGGCTGGCACGAGGCGGAAAAATCAAGGATGGCAGAACAGGCAAGAATCACGGAAGGAGATGAGGAGGCTGAAACATTAAACAAAGCCAGAAACGGAACCAGAAGCAGAAGTGGAAACCTAAGAATATTAACCAGCCAAATTAGTAAAATATTTTTAGGTCATAAGGGGCAGAAATATCTTTGAAGGACAAGTAATAAATATTTTGAAACCAGTAACAGCAATAAATCTCTTTAAATAAATACAATAAGGATAAATACCATTGGAGTGACCAATACTAATAAATACCTTTCAAGTAATAAATATTTTCAAACGAGTAACAGTAATAAATATCTTTAAATAAATAACAATAAGGATAAATACCATTGAAGTGACCAATACTAATAAACACTTTCCAAGTAATAAATATTTTCAGCAAAACAATAATCCAAATTTTAACCATAAAGAAAAAAATACCTTTAGACAATATTGAGCACATCAACATAATTGGACACATTGTATATATACACATACACCCAAACATATATAAACAAGTAAATAACACACAATCATGGGTACCCAACAACCTTTTTTAAATAACACTCACACATAAGAAAACACACACACAGAAAGAAAGAGAAAGAGAGAGAGAGATATGCCGGCATAGAGAGAGAGAGAGAGGAAGGAGAAAGTGAGTACATGCCTTGGCAGCATGCCGCGCGAGCGCCACACAACATACACAACCGTGCCCCGAGGTCAAGGGCGCGGAAGCAAAACAAACACGGCAACGTAAACAGACACTGAAATGCCAAAACAAACAGAGTAAAGCCAAAACAGACATCAAATCATAGCGTCAGGGCACGGTTTTAGCTGAGTGATGTGAGCCCGACGCAATTCATGGGTTTTACAGTGCTCCAGAGTAACGGACACGCCCTTAAAAATGTTAATGATCTTATAGGGGCCAGAGTAACGCAGAGCTAATTTAGCAGCAAAAGCGTCCTTACGCGAACTTATAGGGAAAGATTTACACATAACCAGTTGACCGACCGCGAAAGGAGAGGGTTTTCTATTTTCTTCATAACGCCTTTTGGTGAGCTCATGCGCACGTTTTAAATTATTAAAGGCTCTCCTCCAGTTCTGTCTAATAGCTTCGGGAGAAAAGGTCTGAGGAAGAAGATCATTTAAGGACCACATATTCGCCAAAGGGGAACTGGGTACAAAAGCAAACATTAAACTGAAGGGGGTGGTTTGGTGAGCTTCATGACGAGCAGAGTTAAAAGCAAACTGCAATTTTCCCATGTTAGTATCCCACTGATTGTGGTGCTCATGATGGAAAGCAATCAAAGCGGATTTCAAATTTCTATTAACCCTCTCGGCTTGGGAAGGATTAGGGTAATATGGGGTGGTAGTGATATGTCTTACCCCCCCACTGAAAACAGAATTGTTTGAACCAATTGGAAGTGAACTGCGAGCCATTGTCAGACACAACGTAACGTGGAGCACCAAAAGCAGCCAAGATGTTATTCAGGACCTTCGTAGCAGTACGAGCCGTGGCACGTGGCACGGCCGAAATCCACACGAACTTAGAAAAGGCGTCAACAACCACAAGGGCATAAGTATTACCTTGAATCGACCGGGGAAATGGGCCTATAAAATCTACAAATAATTTTTCCATCGGCTTAGATGCCACTTCAGACGCGAGACCACCCCACGTGGTTCGCTGCGCCGGCTTAGCCATGGAACAAATATTACAAGCTTTAACACGGGTCGCAATATCGCGATCCATGCCTTTCCATATAAAGCGCTCACGTATTTTATCGCGAGCCTTGTTTACACCAAGGTGCCCACCAAAGGGTGAAAGATGAAAGTAAGCAAATACCATGGGAATGATACTATCGGGCAAAACGATCTTAAATTTGCCGTCAAAATTAGCACGCGCCATAAGAACACCATCACGTAAGCAATACGGCGGGACGGGATGGCCGTCCTCAAAATGCTGTATAATCTGATTAATGCAGGCATCCCTGCGCTGATGTTCAGCGATGCTGGTAAACATTTCGAGGAACGACAGACAGGCGTTAGAGCCAGAAACCGTCCCCGTAGATGGTAACAGGGGCGGTTCCTCAGAAAACATACGTGTAAGGGCGTCAGCAACTACATTATCAGAACCACGAATGTATCTCGGTGTAAACTTAAACGCACCAATCCGCTCGCCCCAACGGGCGAGCCTACCGGTTTTACGTGGTGTCCCTAACGCCCACGTGAGAGCCTGGTTATCACACTCCAATATGAAAGATACATGTTCCAGGTAGGGTTTATACTTCTCGAGACCAAACAAAACTGCCAAGGTTTCGAGCTCATAGATGGAAAACTTGCGTTCAGCTTCAGATAGAGTTCGCGAAGCATAGCAAATGGGACGGCGCCCCTCCGGAAAATCCTGGAGAAGAACCGCCGCCACGGAATAACTAGAAGCGTCAGTCTGGAGAATAAAAGTTCTATTGAAATCTGGAAACGCCAAAACAGGAGGAGAGGAAATGGCGGACTTAAGGTCTTCGAACGCACGCTGTTGTTCGTCACCCCAGACGTACTTAATACCCTTCCGCCGAAGGCGATTCAACGGTTCAGCCCGGGCAGCGAAGGAAGGAATAAACTTGGAAAAGAAATTCACCATACCAACAAAACGAGCCAATGCACGTAAGTTCTTAGGGGGTGGAAAATTGCGCACGGCTTTGGTGCGTTCTAAATCAATAGTAATGCCGGCGGGCGACACCCAATGACCCAAGAAAGAAATCTCTCTGGTAGCAAACTTCACTTTAGACCTTTTAACCGTGAGGCCAGCCTTCTGTAAGCGATAAAACACCTCACGTAAATGTAAGATATGGGAATCAAAATCAGGAGAGTACACTACTAGGTCGTCTAAATAGTGGTAAAGAAATTTAAATTTAATGTCAGAAAACAAATTGTCCAAGAGACGGGAAAGTACCTGCGCACCGGTAGCAATCCCAAAGGGAATCCTATTAAACTCATACAATCTCCACGGAGATGAAAAAGCAGTCATGTGTTTACATTCATCCGACAAAGGGATCTGATGATAGGCGCTGTTTAAATCCAGAGTCGTAAACACGCGTGCACCAGCAAAGTGATGGGCGGCAGTATGGAGGTCTGGCATGGGAGTAGATTCAATAAGTATTTTTTTATTGAGTTGGCGATAATCCACGACAGGACGGAAATCATTGTCACCCTTAGGAACTAAGAAAACCGGGCTATTATAAGACGAAGTGGAAGGTCTAATGATGCCCTTATCCAACATATAATTGATTTTAGCCTTCAAAATGGCCATTTTGGGTGGTGTCAGCCGGTACGGAGAAAGCTTAACAGGGGACGGGTCGGTCAGCTGAATATCGTAGGTAATAAGATGAGTAACACCCAATCGGTCGGAAAACAAGGAGGAAAATTCCTGAACCAAACCTTCCTCCACTGCGGCTTGTTGATGAATCAAATGAGACAAGGAAATATCTGCCTCACGCTCGTCTAATAGCGTGACTTTACCTAGACGAGGACGAGGTGGAACGTCGTATAGTTTCTCCTGAAAAGGTACACTACTTCCAGTCGCGAACCCGAAAGTGGCTTGTTTCTTCGCAAAATCTAAACACAAACGGGAGCGTGACATAAAATCGGCCCCCAAGATTACAGAATAGGGTAGATCAGGGACCAAATAGCACTCATGTTTCCAAGTGAACTTAGGAAAGCGGATAGTACACCTAACCTTGCTAGACACGTTAAAGGACTGACCATTAACTGCCAAACATTGCACCTGACAGCTCACCTCCTTGGGACACGAAGGCGCCAATGTATTGCGAAAATATACTTGATTAATGAGAGAAAATGAGCTACCGGAATCAAGGAGGGCTAAAACGCTCACCTTACCGACAACAACCTGCACAAGAGGTTTAATAGAATGGGGTAGAGCCAAAATGCGCCGTGATGAAGCCAAACTCGCGCCCATGGCAGGCAACTTCTGGCGTCAAATGGGGCGCTGCCGGAACTGACTATCACGTCCAGATTTCGAAGGGTCCATGCCCGTTGGGCGAGGAAAACTACAGTTCTTAACCATATGTCCTACCTCCTGACAACGGTAGCATCTTACCCGGGGCCCGTGAGTTGATGACCCTGGTCGGACGCCGGGTGTTAAACCATCTCCACGATTCGCTCGTGGTGGGGGAGGTGAATTCAACACTTCACCTAAGCGAGATCGATCTACAGAAGAACACTCATTAAGCAGGGGCACTAAAGATTCCAATGCCGTGAACGTATTAGGGCGTGTCGCGAAAACAAGACTGGAGCGAGCTTCGGGATTCAAATCCGAAATGATGACGTCACAAACTGCCTGCTCCGTATCTGGGAGACGTAAGGCCAAGGCCACGTCTCTGACCCGTTCCGTATACTGGACAAACGGTTCGGCCAGACCTTGAGGTCGTAAATAATGGTCTTGCAATAATTTTAACGATTCACGACGCGGGATAAAGAATTCCAAAACCAAAGCATGAAAAGTACTTAAAGGGTCAGCTGATTGCCTTGCTCTAAGCAAAAGATTCAAAACTACACCTTTGACCTTGGTCGCAACTGCCTGCATGGTTAAATCGGAAGAAACCGAGTGCACCATGGCTACCTTGTTAAGCTTTACTAGGAATTTCAAAAGCGTGAAAGCCGACAGCACATCCGACACCTCGAACATATCCACTGCCTCCACCAGCTGTTGTAAAGGGTGTATGATTTTTAAGGCACGAAATGGCGTCGAAAGAGAAGCTACGGGACTCACAGCCGGGGAAGACGAGGTCTCCGGAAAATACAGCTTAGCGTCTTCTCCCCCTTGACGAGCCATGGCGTTAAATTTCTCGAGGAGCGCCTCAAAATTTTGTTTGAGTGTCTTAACACTAGGTAAAACCTCGGAACGCGGAAAATAGGTAATGAGATAATCTAACCTGTTGATATAATGCTGGATGCGCGCCAATAAACGAACCTGCTGTCCTCTTGAAGGGGTCCCCTCACGCTCCAAATCTTGGATAACCTCACCCAACTCTAAAAGCGCTTCAGAACACACTTGAGGGGAATTGGCAACTAAATCATGCTTATCAGGTAAAGCAATGAACGGTTTGTCCTTGACAAGACGCAATGCGTCTAATATGGCCGACCAGTCGGCCGCAGGAGAGACCTGCCCACCACGAATTAACAACTCAAAAATCAGCTCACCTTTACGCAAGCGGTCAACATTTGCTGAGGAAGTCGCCATTCCTCACTGCCAAAGGATACAGTAGTAGGCACAAAGAAAGTCAAAAGCAACAAACACGAACGCGCGGAAACCAAGCCGAGAGCCAAGCGTCAAATGAACCACGCTCTGCTACCAATTTGTGCGGGCCAACCCAGGGTCATGGGATTAAATTGAAATCATACGCCTTTATCAGAACCTTAACATGGATTTATTTTCTCGTTTGTTCTTTTTGCTACACTTTGCATAGACCAACCAGACAGATAAAGGTAACTATATACTTCTGGTCCCGAATCTGGGAGAAAGAGCCCCATAAAAACACACGGCTCACCAAAAGACCAAATATAAAAATAAACCTAAGAGAAAAATCGGGAAACCCGAATTGGAGCACTCACCCTAAGAAACGCCCACGCGACACCAACCAGGCACACACACTGCTCTCCCGGTTCGAAGGAGCCACCCAAGAAGCCTCGGGCACCGCAGCGTCCCCAGAGAGAAACGGCGGAAAGCCCAAAACAACAAGACGGCAGCGCCCTCGAACCGGGAGGGCATCAAAAATGTGCCGGGGAGAAAACAAACGGCACAACACTAATTAAAAATATGAACTTTACTTGGCAAAGTTAAGCATTTCTAGGTACTTTGCTCTATCAGAATATTTGTATCGATATCACATTCGTCCTAATATAAAGTAATAACTTTGTCATCATCCCTTCCTGGCACAAAAACATCGCAAGGATTACTTGCTATGTTCATTTTTACAGTTTATAAACAGAGCTAATCAGTATATGACCAAACTATAATGGCGAGGTTTGGAAATACCGTCCTTCAAATAACAAAAGGATCCATTTTAATGACCAAGAAACACACCGTTAGAAAGAAAGGTTTTTTGTCATAAAAGGCATTCCTATAGGATGTTTCAAAAATAGGTTTATAGCCTCACAAACATCGCGTCGATTAGATCGACGATGGCAGTGTACGCTGAGTATAGCAAAGTCGATTATATCGACGGTTAGCTCTTTAGGGCAGCGAGAGGGTTAAAGAAAGGTTTAATGTATAACCTGTCGCTAAGACTCCTTAACGACCATTTATAAGTACACGTGTTTGTTTTTAGTTTGTTTCGCCTCTGAACTCATTAGCATAAAACGTGGTAGGTACATATTAAAATGTGGATTTAACGAGTGATAGAAATTCGAGGGAATTAGGTCGGGGGACCGGGAAGCACAAAAATCTCTGTCTATAATTCTATACTGAAATACACTTTCAATTGTTTTCATCGAAATATTGGCCTATGAACTGTAGTAGAGTCTTGTTGAGAAAAGGCAAAACATGCTCCCTATCTGTTATTTGTTTTAAAGGGGGACAAAACTTTATTCACGCATGTTCTGGCGCCAACTGCTGACTTCAAGAAAATTGGCCCTATAACTCTTTCTGAATACACCAACATTTCGTCATGAGGGTTTAGGTTTCTCAGAATTTCAATAAACATTATCTTGTTTACACACTTAACCATGAAGGTGGAATAAAGCCTCGTCCGTGAAAAATATATCTGGAGTAACTGAAAGTGTACAAGGAAAACCCACACACACCTGAAATAATTAAAATACCCTCCAGGAAACTGCCAGCATTTCTTAACGTAAACTACGGCAAGTGATGGATAGTTTGCTAATGAGGTGCCAAAAATGTATGCACAACAATGGTGGCCAGTTTCAATATCTGCTTTCATAAAGGTGGTAAATAAGGCCTTTAAAATTAGTTTGAAAAGGTATGACTTCATCCGCGCCTTTCTTTGATAGCGGCAGTCGGCTTAGAGTGCCGAGGACGTGGGAAGGCAAAAACACCATGCAGCCGGTTCGGAGGTTTTTGACACTCACGGTATTTTGATAAAACACCCCGAAAATTTCAGCCTGCTAATTGGCAGTAGCCCAGCTGCTTGGAGAGTGGGCAAATCTATACGGATCCAGCAATGCGAATGAAACCATTTTGTAAAATGTACGGTCTTACCTCTTGCAGGAGATACCTGAAGTGTTTTCCCGCGGTTTGATTGCACTGTTAACATTTACGGCAAAGTTTTCCATTGTCACGGCCCAATTTACCTTCATAACTTAGTAAAATCTCAGTCCACTTAAATACTCAGCACTTAAAAAGTCCACTTGTCTTTATTTTCTGACGATAAAATTAATACAGATAGCGTATGATCCCCATGCTACCCCGATCCTAACTCTGTACGGAAGGTTAAAATATATTTGTCAGCTTTTACGTTTTACTGCTTTATATGCAGATTCAAGATTTTCACCACGGACATGACAAAGCGTTAAAAGCGTTACTACATTGCACAGATATTGTAACTTAGATTGCAGACTGAATGTATTGCACTAATTGGTCTTGTGTGGTGTTACGATACACCAGAGTGTATCTGTGTGTCTATCCATCATGATCATGTTCCCCTTCACTGGGCCGTAACAAAATAGGAGGGTGAGTCAATTTATTTACTTTTCGGCATAAGCAACCTGTACATTGACACCTACCCCATCTCTTTACAAGTTCTGGAACTTCGGTGGCAAAGAAGGCTTTTGGTTGCTGTCGTAGCCAATGGGTAACCGCTCGGATTATGGCATCATCAGTTTCAAAGTGTCTGCCAAGCAAAGGACTTTTCAAGAGCCCAAGCAGACGGAAATCACTAGCGGCTAAGTCGGAACTGTAAGCTGAATGTTCCAAACGTTCCATACGAAATGTTCGTAACAGCTCTTGCATTAATTTTGCTGAGTTAGGGGGGGGGCGCGCATTGCCATTCAGGAGAATCACTCCCTTTGTCAGGAATCCAGCTCGCTTGAGGCGAATGGCCTGTCGGAGTTCCCGCAGAGTGTTGCAGTATGTCGTGGCATACACAGTTTTACAGTGAGGCTGAAATTTCTGCAGTATGACGCCTTGCATGTCCCAAAACACGGTGACATAATCTTGCGGGCTCATGGAAGGAGCCTCCTAGAGGTATTTTGTTGTTGTTGAGGTGGGATATTTCCATTCCATGGATCTTTTTGATTCTAGTTAAAAGTGGTGAACCCACATCATCCCGATCTCGAATGCTTTGCATTCCCTTGTTAAACTGCTGGTTCCAATTGAATACAGCTTTATGAGAATAACACTGCTCAACATACGCGGGCCGCATTTCAGGATGCGACTTCTTCAGTAGACAGCCCTTTGACTCACAGAAACTGCACAATCGCACGCTGTTCTGCTCGGGTACAAGCATGCAACACATCCGCCATCTTGCACTGGCTGCCACTGACTGACCGCATGCCGGAGGCATATGACCTACCTCTACGACAAGCATACGTATGCTGCTATCTGCTGTCCCAAGATGCGCGCGTGATTTAAAAATAGTACAAGGGAAACAGACGTTTGCGACTTATTTATTGACTCACCCTCGTACAATGCGTGGGGATTTAAAATTAAGTTGTATCGTAGTGATCTCTAGTAAGCTGTGTGAACATTCAGCTATGCCCGAAGATAATTTGTAGCGTATACTCCCTAGGGTAACTTTTTTATCTTATTTCATTCAATGGCTGCAAGATATGTTTCCTATTGTAATAATTTTTAGTTATAGCTCATACCTGCGCCGTGGCTGACTGCTTAGACAACTTGGCTCGCACCAAGGCGGCCTGGGTTCGATCCAAGGTGACCGCAAGTGAGATTTGTGGTGGACAACACGGCGCTGGGGTCTTCTCCGGGTACTCCTGCTCTACCAGGCAGCATTCCACCAATTGCTCCATCATCATCTTTACTATCATTCATCTCGCCATCATTTCTGCTTCTCTCTACTTCTCATCTGCTTCTCTCACCCTCGCACCAGACATCGGGCTGATCACCAATCCTGGTTCTCTATCTGATCCAAAGCTTCGGTTCCTCAGACCCGAATTTAAGGGACAGAGGGACAAGAATCCTCTAACACCTCGATAAGTAGTATACCAGAGATAAGGTAAGGAAGAAGTTAAAGCCCATGTTATGAAGCGTAAAATATGGACTAAATTTCTGTACAGTATAGAACGTGTAGTTCCTTGCTTTGCTGCGTCTATATGTTATTATTAGGTAATATTTCTTCATGTGAAACAAAGTGTTACTGTCAGAAGTTCAAGGATTTGTATAAAACTGAATATCCATTTAATTTACTATGTTTGTACATTTGGTGCACTGAACTTCTTACTATTCTAAATTCTGATGCCATTCGTAAAATTTTATACGGCTTGCTGGAAGAGGAAATGTTTTAAGGGTTCAGCTTCCGGATGTTGGAAGTATGTTGAAAGATAGAACCCACAAGTCAAAACCACACAAGGACAGGAATTGAAAAGGAAACGTTCCAATAAAATTTTATAACTTTCTGAAGATGAGCTTCTTCAAGTCACACACAGACGTGAAGAGTATTTACAAGTAGAGGGACAATGAGTAAGAGGTAAGTACTGCACATTTCACAGCATACCTTCTAATATGTTGATCTATACATTCAGACCCAATAATAAAGCTTGGTAAGGAAGTGAGTTATAGAGCCTCGGCAACGGTTAAACCTTTGAAATGTTCGTGGCTCTTGTCAAAATTTGTTCTGTATTTCAGAGGCTATTGGGTCATTAAACAAAAATGTCGTATCTTTAACATCTGATAGCTCCCATTGTTATTGACTTCATTTTTTCATGTGGTTACAGTTGTTATTGACAAATAGCCATGGAACCTTACAGCATTCAGCAATTCGTAGAAATTGTAAAAGTTTGTTATTAAAATGGATTATCTGTTCGCCAAACCTTCCGTGTATTGCGTGATACCGGACTCTTATAAGTGACTGTTTTTGGCCTCAATTGGATGGTATGGATCTATAAAACCAATGGTTCCAGCAAAATGGTGTCGCATATCATACTGCTCTCGAAACAACCGATCTTTTGAAGGAGAAGTTTAGAGATTTCATCATTTCCCATGGTGTTTGATGTTAACTGGCCCCCGAGATCATGTAATTTAACACCCTTGGATTACTTCTTGTGGGGTTATGTTAAATCTCGAGTTTATGCCAAAAAGCCAGAAAGAGTAAATGATCTTATCAATAACGTGGTATTCGTGATGTTGAACCGAATTTACGTTCTTCTGTCGTTGAAAATTGGGCCAATCGTATACGTGCAACCCAACGAAGTCGTGGCGGACACTTAACTGATGTTCTTTTCCACACGTAGTGGTATTATGTTCCAAAATTAAAAATAAATAAACCTCTATCATTTATAGAACGTGTTTTATTTAGGTTCAAAGATAGCACACTCTTGTTGAAAGATATTTTATATGACGACATATTTTCCCAAAGAAAAGATTACAGTCCCGTACGTTGTCAGAAAATAGATTTACGGCCAGTTGTATGAGTTCGGAATAACTTTCTGATAGATATTATTCAGCGCTTAGGCAGTAAATTATGTTGGAAGTCGCCGGAATAGAGATTATCAAGAGAGAATCATGGAATAACTTATTTCATGATTCCATTTGAGCACTGGGTGTCATTTCTAGAATAAGAAAAAAATGGCTGTTTGAGTACAGGACATATTTTTTCTGATATAAATAAGAATATCTTTATATGATTTTAAAACTAGAAAGCTTAACACAATATATTGTTGAGGTAGAACACTATGACGTAGCTACAATCACTCCAGGCTTAAAGTGGGGACGCACAAAACAATACGGTCGTATCACTCAGCCAAGAAACACGCGTGGAGGTTCACTATTTACGTCTGACTAATCGAAATCGTCATGTATTTCACTGCAGCTCATGTTTAAATATTTTGGAGGTTACTGAAAGTGTTTATTCAGACCGTTCATTAGTTAAAGTATCAAATAAACAATAATATACTACGTAATACCTTTAATATAAATTATACTAATTACAACTGAGCATATGCTCATCTAGTAATATTCATTTGATATAAAATTCACTGTTAATGGATGGTCCTCCAGTGAGGACTCCCATATCATTACACACACTATATCTTGTGGTCCCTTGACAAGTCAAATGTTTTAATTCTTTTCAATCGTCTCACTTGACACTCACTTAACACTTTCACCATTTCGGTATTTACGTGTTGTTGCACTCTTTTCAAAATTTTGCTGCCTGCCTTTCTAAGTTCTTCAGCTACCGTATTCATTTTAAGATCCCTGTGTAGGTTATCATTTCGTACAAACCATGGTGCATTAACTGCTGCTCTTAGACCTTTATTTTGAAACTGCTGTATACGTTGTACATTACTCTTCTTTGCACAGCCCCAAAACTGCATTTCGTATGTCCATACTGGTTTTAGCACCTGTTTATGTACTAATAACTTGTTATAAAGTTCAAGTACAGAATTTCTCCCAATGAGCCAATAAAGCTTCCTGTATTTAGCATTTAACTCCTTTCTTTTGTTTTCAATGTGCTTCTTCCAGTTTAATTTTGAATCCAGAGTCATGCCTAGATACTTCACTGCTTGAGCTTGAGGAATTATTTCATTATTTTATTACTTACTTTAAATGGAAGAGCATTTATTTTCTTATTTGTAAAGTTAATATATACAGATTTAGTCTCATTCAGTTTAACACGCCATTTCTTTGTCCACTTAGTGACATTATTATTGGCTTTCTGAAGCTTATTTGTAGACTCCTCTATTGTATCACGTACTGCAATTAATGCTGTATCATCGGCAAAAGTTGCCATAGTTATTTCTTCTTCTTGTGGGAAGTCTTCTTCTTGTCCCTGGTGTAAAATAGGTACAAGATAGGACCTAGTACGCCAGCTTCTATATTCCTTAAGCTTGAATATTCATTACCCTGTTTTATTCTGAAGCTTCTTTCTTTCATATATGATTTTAAAATTTGGCAAAACTGACTGGGCAAATCACGCTGAATCTTACATATTAGTCCTTTATGCCAAACTTTATCAAATGCTTTAGCCACATCTATAAATACATCAGAACAGATTTTCTTTTCTTCCAATGATCTTTCTATGACGTCAACAATACGGCATACTTGATCGATTGTGGAATGCTTGCTTCTAAAACCAAACTGGTATGCAGGTATAAGCTTACTTTCTTGAATTATTGGTTTTATTTGTTTTAACAGTAACTTTTCAAATAGCTTAGCAAGCTGTGATGAAAATGATATAGGCCTGTAAGATGCCTTTTCAATAGGAATTTTACAAGGTTTGAGGATCATTATCACCTCTGCTACCTTCCACTATATACGTAATATGGTAAGAAACTATTACCGTCCGCCTCAGTAGCGTGGTGGTAGCATGTCTGCATCACGTTCAAGAGGTCCCGAGTTCGAATCTCGGTCAGGGTGAGTTACCTGGATAAGGTTTTCCGGGGTTTTCCCTTGTCCTGAAAGACGAATGTCGGGTAACTCTAAGCTCTATGTACCCCGGACTCATTTGAGCATCATTTCATCCATTTCATTCATCGTCCGATATGACTTAACGTTGTAGGACGTAAATTACAAAAAACAAACAAAAACAAAACGAACTATTTCCTTCACTGTTTCATTCATTCTAGAAGTTATGCTGCGGTAAAATGAGGACATCCGTACCGTATCAGGCCGTATAAAGTATAGAATATTACCAGAAAATGTCTTGTAGTTTTATAGAAGGAGTGAAGTTAAATACTACCCAACACATATAAAATGCAGCGTACTACGCGTACGGTCGCAGCAGATCTAAGAAAACCTTCAAGTGTTAATTTTCCAGTGCAATGTATGGGATATTTGCTGCGACAATTGCTCAGCATAGATCAGCATGAAATTCAATTTTGTTTGAATAATGGTGTACTGTCTGGGTTAGCAGATACTGTTTCAGTTTTCTTTACGTTCAATGTTAATCTGATGTGTAGCTCCTTGAGTTAAGTGCGACTTTTTGTCGCTGGTTACCTACACACACACAGAAAAAAGCAAAAGTGTGGTAGGCAAATAAATCGTATCTTTCACTGATAGTAATTTTATTGTATTACTGAAAATGTTGAATTTCCAACAAGATTTTAGATAGGCAAATTCAAATTTTTATTTTCAGAAACAGTGTCTTCAGCATGATGGCGCCAAAGCATATCAAACTGAGATTTAAAGGAGAAATTTTGTTCAAATAAATTACACATGAAGATAAAACTATGGAAATTTATCTAGCAAACGCTCAGTTACCATAAATTTAGAAGGCAAAATAAATATGTACATTTAATTTGCTCACCTGTTTACTACACGCTTGATAGAATATTGTTTGTCCATCCGTGGTGAAGTCTGGAAATTCTTGAAGCCACTGACGTATCAGCGAACCCTTGAAGTTTTAACTTTTGGCATTGCACTCTCACCAAACGCACTTTAAACGCTTGAGACAGAACGTAACATTTGCAGGCAGAGGGAAGATGTGACTACAGAAGATGCCCCAAGTAGGAGGGTTTGAAGATGCCTTTTCTATTTTTCCGGGAACGGTGTGAAGGACATTCAGCTATTGTGTACTGCAGCCACCGCTCCCAAGCTCATATACTGTCAACCCTCAGATTGACCATGAAATTTACATTTATAGTATAGTTAAAATTAATGCGCATTGCAAAATACGATTTGGAATTAAAAGATAGAGTTTTGGAAAAAGAATAGATGTTTTAATCTAACAGGGATTAAATATGCATAATATACAAAATTTGGCTTTATTATCAAAATAGGAATGTTAGGTGCCATTGAAGCTGTAATTTTATGTATGGTTTCTTATGAAACATGTATTTGAAAGTTTTTATGAAGTTGTCGTTTAAGGAATAAAAAAGGTGTTTACCTAAATTCCGAAGTCTAGTTATTCCGGATTAACATTGGTCAAGATACAGTAGGCTAAGGTTAGAATTTTAGAAAGTGTGATGACATCACAATTTTATACATGACTAGGAGGGGAAAAAGAGATCTTTAAGTATGTGATAATGCAAAACAATAACAAGGAATATCATGGAAAGCGTTAGTGCCACATAACTTATGTATCTCAACAGATATACAAGTTAAGTGTGCCAAGATTCTACCTCATATAGTTCACACTTATACAAAAATAAATTAGAACGAAGAGAGCTGTTTCGGAATAATTAAAGATGTCATCTTTCTACGTAACATAACATACGTAAATGAAATATAAACTAATCAACCTACCTTATTTCTGCTTCTCCTGAAAGAATTATTTCCTTCCCCATGAGATGAATAATTTATTGTTCAAAACACTTATGTAGTGACAAAGCAGGAATAATCATTACATTTAATGTTTACACAACGACTTAGATATTTTGTTATTTTCTGAATGTTACAGTTTTTGTGAAGATATCGAAACGCCCCACTTCGGAGTATTGCCAATCGTGATGCAAAAGCAGGGTTCATATGGTTCTCCATCCTTGATTTATCCACGTTAGTAGAAGTCTGGACCTCCAAATGATGTGTGTACTGTTCTCCATTTTTGATTTGCCCAGGGTAGCAGCCGGAAGAGCCTCTGATATCTGAGCATCCCGAAGAATTTCCATTTATTCCAGTAGAAGGTGTCTAAGTTCCAATAATGAGCCACTGGGAGGACTCTCGTTGAAAGGAAGTCTTAGTTTTCGTTCACTCACACAAATGATCCATAAACTTATCGTGGACCTTCATTTCTTCCAAACTTTGCTCACATGCCACGAATTTATCAGTCCATTGATTAGCTAAAAGTTATTGTTCTACATTTTCTAAATTTCTTGATGTACTTAAAAATATAATACATTTTAGCGAAGTAGTAGGTAGCAAGTCCTTCGATAGTTTTCTCCACTTCGCGACAGTTTTATATTCAGTTTTCCAAAATGTAGAAAAGATCAGGAAGTATGTGTACTGCGAGTTTTGATAAATGTTGACAAAACAATTGTGAAACGGATTTAGACGAGGCCAA
>CM060948.1:236326499-236363999 GCA_030765055.1 Mantis religiosa | reverse complement strand
ATAAGGTTATATGCTCTCATATTTTCAACCTATCGCAAGAAGTCAATAGGGTTTGTAGTTATGGTTTGTAAAAGGTAATTGTAGATAGGTCATTTATTGCAGACAACATTGATATGCATAGGAACATCAGATACAAACAAAAATAATATTACATATTTAAGTTACAAAATTCATCCCCTTATACAAGGGTTGTCCGTAAAACTTATCTTGATTGCTGATTTAAAAGAGTTCGATGAAAGACCTCTTAAGTGAGGTAAAATACAGATAAACATTTCTTTGATAAATATTCAAAACAGTTTTGTGTAACACTGTATTCATTTTTATTAAAGTAAATATTTGAGCAGTTTCTAGAGGAATAACTGTTTATTGAAGAACAAAGAATGCGTATGTTTATGAATGTTTTTGTTCACATAAAGTAAACAACTCAAGACAAACATTGACGACAAAGTCAATATGCCTAGTTTTATGAAAAGAGGTCTTTTATAAGATCTGGTTGGTACACTACATAAAATTCTAACCGCTTTCTTTTGTAATAAAGACAATTTAAATGCAGAAGAATGATTTCCCCATAGAAGTGTTCCACAACCAAAATGGCTATGAATTACGGCATAGAATACTGCCAATAAGGATTCAGTATTAATATTTTCTTTAAAGGATTTTCAGACTAAATAACCCTCGACTAATTTTAGTAGATATGTATTCTATATGACTTTGCCTATGTAAACCACATTCAACAAAAGTACCCAAAAATTTCGCTGCTTTATTTGAATAAAATGCAGAACGACTAGTCTAGTCTAGTTCAACTGTTTTCCTAGCACTTAGACTGAGACTATTACCACTACGCCATTGTTTTACTATACCAGACACAAGTTCCTGGTTTGCCTTAGTAGATTATTTAGTTTTACTTCCATACAAAACACTTATACCATCAGCAAAGATGTACTTAATAGGGCAAAATACTTAATTGGAAAAGGCAAATTATTTATATAAATAATAAACCTAATTGGACCTATAATAGACCCCTTGGGGGACTTCATATTTCTGCATTTTAAATTCAGACAAGTTGTCATTCCTTTTGGCACTTTGATATCTATTAATAATATAAAAATGAATAAATTTCATATGTGTGGTAAATCCATAAAATTTTAGATTTTTTGCAAGTATCTCGTGCGAAAATATGTCAAAAGCCTTTGATAATCCAAGAATCGACTAAAGACAAAAGTATGTTTTTTAAAGATCAATTAGGCAGTTTTTAAGCAAATTGATAGCTGCATCCACGGTACAAAAACCAGATCTTAAGCCATATTGACAGTCTGCAAGTATGTACTGTCCACCAACGCAGAGTAAGTCTCTGAAAGAAATGCGCCCCCTTACTCAGTGGGACAAGGACGGCGAATGTATGTGACAGAGAACACATGCTACATAAAGAGCAGAACCGTTAATAAAACATGCACATTATTATTAGAATTATAAATGATGGAGTAATAGCTCCTTTTAGTTCCTACGATAGCACTTCTATACAATTTCTTAAGTTCTGTATATTTGCCTTTATATTCAGAGAAGCCACCATGTTTAAATAAGTTGTAATAAAATATATATTTTTCTTTTAAACAATGATGATCATTAGTGGACCAACCACAACTGACGACCCTCTTTAAATGTTTATACATATTAAATTTTAATGGAAAAGCAAAATCTACAACTCGGATTAATACAGATAAAAATATTAGGATTTTTGATTCACATTCTCAATGTTGTAAACACAAATCCAATTAACTGGCGTAAAAACGAATAAAATAAAATTTGCTTAATTCAATATTAGGGCGTACATATTTATTTATACAAGTACAATTTAAGCTTTTAGGATTATTACATGAAGCAGTGAAGTGTATAGCATCATGGTCTGACATCAGTGTCGAAATTACATTGGATGATCACTTTTCAGAGGAAATATTTGTTATTATATTATCTGTATACGTTCCGAAACTGCCAGATAAGCTGGGGCGTGTTGGAATATCAATGCTTGACCTTAGAAACTTTGAAACAAATTTGACAAATCTCTGTCACTATTTAAAACAAGATACTCAACATTAAAGTCTACTGCTAAAACGATTTCAGTATTCCCCATTATCAAATTATTACATAAATTATAAAGATTGGATAAAAATATATCAAATATTGTTTTGTTACTCTTTGGGGTCCGTGCTCTCTCTACAAACATTCCACAAATCTCAAATACCCGTTCTTGAGCTATATTAAAAACGAAATTAATTTTATGAAATGTTAGGCCATTATTAAAAAAATGCTGACCCTTTATGACAGCCTTTAGTTTTTCTGCAGAAACTCTCAGCAACTCAAAACCACGAATTTTAATAGCTCAGATACAGATATTTCATTGAAGGTAAGCAAGTGTACCGTAATGCATTTAATATCAACATTGATCTCACTTATTATTTTATCAACACAATAAAGCATACCAAGTTCAGAATGTTTATGAACTTTCTGCGGTTTTTTTTTTTTCCGGCACTCATTTTCTTGTCTTCCCGATTCGAGGCGCTGTTTACTCGTGGTCTCGCTTCGGCTTCCCGCCGCTCCTCTGTTTGAGCGCTGCGGGTTTTCCGAATGTTTTCCTAGCGGTTCTCCTTCGAATCGGGAAGACAGTTGATGCTTGGTGTCTGCAACAAAGCCGCATCCACTTACCATCACCTTTGTTAAATACATAAATTGTTTTCCTTAAAAAAAGTGTCGAAGCTGTTAAGTCAGGAGTAAGTGCTCCAAGTTTTGGGTTTTTGGTAACATTTTTTTGACTTTTCATGATCGCTTTTGGGGAGCCGTGATTGTTTAACGGGCTATTCCCTTCAGTTCCGGGACCAGAAGCTTTGTTGCTATTTTTTCTCCTTTTTATGTTTATGGGTTTAAAAAAGGCGACTGCTAGCTAACTTTTCTACATCGTTAAATGGGTGACGGAATTTAAATGTTGGCTTACCCTAAATCCATTAATGTATTCTAAGGTTTTGCGATGTTACTCATGTAATTGTTCTACTCAGTTATTTTGCTTTGGTAAATGCTTACTGTGCAGTTACTGGCTAGCATCAGCGTTAACTTAAATGTTTCTCGGGACCCTTGTTACCCTAATACTTTATTGTTCTTTCAGGAAAATTGTATTAGAGTCATTTTCGCTAAAGATTGTGATGCTCTTTGTTTTCTTATACTATTTTAAAGGGAGTACATATTGTTATAATTAAAACGTCATATTTGTTATAATCAAGGATTGCAGAAAACAATTAAAGCATTTTAATTGTTTGTTGTGGGCAACATTGAGACAGTTCTGTGTATGCCGTGTACCCTAGCCTCGAGCTCTTAGCATTACTCTTTGTAGGGTCAAAATTCCTGACTTTAGTTTAGGCTGTTTAGTAAGTGTTCAGGTGTGAAGTGCACTGCCTTGGCCGGTCGGCACAACTTTAACAATTATTAAAAGGACCACCATTTTATGACTTTAATTTCATTATTTTCATAAGTTTTCACGTTACATCTTTCTATACTGTTAATTCGGAATTTAAAGAATTCCTTGAACATTTAAACTTACTTATAAAAATATCTGTGGGCCAAACATTTGGTGAATAGATATCATTGAAAGATAAAATTGACACTCCTATTTTAAGGAGGAATAACCTGAATAACGCGCTTTTAGTTTCTCAACAACACAATAACACGCTGTTTCAAAAATTCTAATATATCACTACATTCCACTGAAGGATATAGCCAAGATATAAACCGGAAACTCTCTTTTTGCTACATTTTGTTTTTATTGGATGTTCCTGTTTGGTAAAGTTTCTTGCCTTGAACTTTAAAAATTAACAGAGGAGCATTAGCAGAATCATTTTCTCTTATTTTTATTTCTATGAATAACAGTAGTAAAGTCGGTGGTATTTTCCTCTGTAATCACATCTCTGTAGCTTCTTGCCGCCGGCACCGCTTCTTGCCTTTGTTTACATCCAACACTGCCAAGGTCGGCTTGTTCAAGGCTGTATTCCTTAATAGCATATTCAGAACTCTTGTCATGACCACTGCACACAGTAGCACTATCGGTTTGTACTGTAGTCCACTGATTTTAAATCCGAAAATAATTGTGGACATTGATAGTTATTTGGCAGTATCATAAACAGTTCAGATGAGAAATTATTGTTAATAATAATAATAATAATAATAATAATAATAATAATAATAATAATAATAATAATAATAATAATAATAATAATAATAATAATAATAATAATAATAATAATAATAATAATAATAATAATAATAATAATAATAATAATAATAATAATAATAATAATAATAATAATAATAATAATAATAATAATAATAATAATAATAATAATAATAATAATAATAATAATAATAATAATAATAATAATAATAATAATAATAATAATAATAATAATAATAATAATAATAATAATAATAATAATAATAATAATAATAATAATAATAATAATAATAATAATAATAATAATAATAATAATAATAATAATAATAATAATAATAATAATAATAATAATAATAATAATAATAATAATAATAATAATAATAATAATAATAATAATAATAATAATAATAATAATAATAATAATAATAATAATAATAATAATAATAATAATAATAATAATAATAATAATAATAATAATAATAATAATAATAATAATAATAATAATAATAATAATAATAATAATAATAATAATAATAATAATAATAATAATAATAATAATAATAATAATAATAATAATAATAATAATAATAATAATAATAATAATAATAATAATAATAATAATAATAATAATAATAATAATAATAATAATAATAATAATAATAATAATAATAATAATAATAATAATAATAATAATAATAATAATAATAATAATAATAATAATAATAATAATAATAATAATAATAATAATAATAATAATAATAATAATAATAATAATAATAATAATAATAATAATAATAATAATAATAATAATAATAATAATAATAATAATAATAATAATAATAATAATAATAATAATAATAATAATAATAATAATAATAATAATAATAATAATAATGGTGACGGTGGCGGCGGCGGTGGCGGCGGCGGTGGTGGTGGTGCAAAACTTTCCGTAAAACAAATAAGTAATTACTTATCATTGACGATGAATGATTCACAATATAGACAACATTAGTTTTAAATCTGCAAACAGTCAAAAAGCTCTGTAAGGAATAAAACTCCATCGTACAACTCTTCTTCACATTTATATCCTTAATAGGATATTCAATGAATAACTTTCTAACACCGCGGCGCAACAGTCAGTTCCGGGCTAGACCTTATCGCCCGGCCATTGCGATCCCCACTCCTCAGCAAAGGCATCATCAATGGGGTGCAGTACTGGAGATGGGACATGGTCAGTGCCGCTATACTTATGCGCGGTCTTCACGACCAGGAGCCGCTGTTACTCAATCAAGTAGCACCCAGCCCTTAGTTGGCCCTTCAGAAACCTGAAAAAGCTCAGTATACCTCGAACCAGGTCTACTAGCGAGAGAAAATCCTCCGCCGGTAGCGGGAATGCATGGTCAGCAACAGCGCAGCCACCGCAATAAGGAGTGGACATCAATGACTATTCCAATACCTATTCCGATTTGAACCAACCCGAACTAGATTTTTATATTTTTAAATTACACTAGCTAACAAAATGTTGTGAACACATTAATTTCTTGAAATACTATTTAATTACACAGTTTTCGATATAGTAACTATGGATATGTATAAGTTACTATTTCGGCACAAAAACCAGCAATCAAAAACAGTGGTACGAGATGCGACCTTGAGTGTAAATACACCAGTGGGCCACTCGGCGGGCCCAGGGCATAAAGGGCCAATACTTTAGAAACCATTTCAGTACAGGTTTTCGCGTGATGCTCACAGAGCAGTGGCTGCGTCAGAGACAGTAAGTATAAGTCGGTATTTTGGAAACGAATGAGGAAAATATCCATATAAAGAATACTCTGTAATAATACACAGTGCTTATCATATGTTCTGCTAAAAATAAGACACACAAAAACATTTTGAACTAAAACACCAGGTATACGGTAAAATAAATTTTGGAGGAAATTTCCAACCTCTCTTATAATTATATTTTGTGTTATTTAAATAATCCAAGTACATATTCCCTCACTTATTTTTAATTCCAAAAGGCTAAAAATTTCCACTTAAGGTATAATAGGATTGTAAAACTACAGTATTTCGTGTTATATCAATATACTCTATCTGCTGGAAGTCTATGGAAAAAGCTCTGTTATTATTACTGTAGCTATGCTTTTATTTATGTATCGCAATATCTCATTTTGAGATTGCATATCTGGCTTAAAGGTCACAAAATATGTCTATTTAAGAAGCATGTAGTGCGGAGATAGTTGTGTGTCACAGTTTGACAAGCAGTAACCTAAGGGCTAGGTTAGATATAATAACGGAGGTTTAATAATCTGGTATACCAATTCCCCAGAACTGGCCTTGCTGATAACCAAGGGAAATTAGATATGTGCAACCCATTAGCGCAGAAGATTCCTGCCTCGCATACTATGGCCCCAGGTTTGAGTCTGATTGGATGACGCTACGTAACAGGATATATCAGACAGATCTGTATCCTCCATTCTACTTGTACGCTAAGTTCTTTCCTTCATTCATTTACTGTGTTATATGATCCATTTGGTGAAAATATATTAAATTGAAATGTAGGTAAGTCTATAAAGATATATTTATAAACTCGCGTAGAATAAAATTATTTCGGTTTCGGCAGCGGTGTTTGACGAGTAAAGTAGTTCTTCCTTAATGTTTTCCCGAATCATCTTTAGATATGTTTTATGCATGGAACATGGCCCCTAAGCCTGACAGAAAAAGGTCCATGTTTATTTTTATATCTCTAATTAACGTCCTGCAAAGTTAAGTCATATTGGACAATGAATAAAAATGGATGAAATGATGCTCAAATGTTTCCAGGAGCCATAGAGCTTAGTTACTCGACATTCATCTTTCAGTATAACGAAAAACTCCGGAATAAGCCTTATTCAAGTAACTAAACATGACCGAGATACTAACTCGGGATCTTTAGAACGTAAGTCAGATACGCTACCAGAGGCAGGCGCAAGAAAACGTTAAGCAATTTGAAATTCCCTTGCTGACTAAATAAATACATTGAAAATTGAGTAGTTATTAAATATATTCTCTTCTTCGTTTTTATGATTTAATATTAACAATATTATTTTGAATATTTGAACAAAATTTTAGTAGACAGCTCAAAGTGTGGTAAAACACACAAAACGAAAGTAAGCAGAAAGATATATAGAAAATAACCTGTAAAACCGGATAACAAAACCTTAGCTCATCGCTCTTTCTGATAGGCAATAAATAGAATAAAATTGACTGGAGAGAGAGAGAGAGAGAGAGAGAGAGAGAGAGAGAGAGAGAGAGAGAGAGAGAGAGAGAGAGAGAGAGAGAGAGAGAGAGAGAGAGAGAGAGAGAGAGAGAGAGAGAATGGCAGCAACAAAGTTCTGTCGTACTATATACATAAGTACTGCAGGCTGAACTAAGTACGACGAAGTATCCAACCTTAACAAGAAGATGACAGCACTCGTAAATAAAAGGTAGTGAGTTTCGTTGTTCATCTTTTGAGATAGTTACTCACCGAAGTTTCAGCCATTTAGGACGCTCAGTTGTTATGCAGCAGTCGTTTGAATGTTATGTGAGTGTTTTTATGAAAATGGACAAAATTGAGTATTAAACTGTCATTAAATATTTGTTTTTGAAAGGCAATACGCCTACGCAAATCAAAGATGAGTTAGATTCTGTATATGGGGACTCTGCACCACCATTTACCACAGCGAAATTTTGGGCAACTGAATTTAAACGTGATCGTAAGAACTTGGGAGATGAATGTTCGGTACGTCCAAAACTGCAACTACCGACGAAACATCGCCGAAGTTCACCAAATGGTGCTAGACGACCGCCGAATTAAAGTGAGAGAGATAGCGCAGGCTATGAACATGTCAAAAGAACGTGTTCGTCACATAATAATTCAACATTTAGACATGAGAAAGCTGTCCGCGCGTTGGGTGCTGCGTTTGCTCATGTTAGACCAAAAACGTATTTGAATGAACATTTCCAACGCTCTGTTGGTGCAGTTTAGGCACAATAAATCCGAGTTTTGGTGCCGATTAATTACTGTAGATGAAGCTTGGCTACACAATTATACGCCCGAAACTAAAATACAGTCCAAACAGTGGATTGCAAAGTGGGAACTGGCTAAAAAAAAACTGTTTTTCGGCTGGGAAAGTGACGGTGACCTTTTTCTGGGGATAGTCATGGAGTTATTTTAACCAATTATCTTCAAAAAGGTAAAAAACATTACAGGAGCATACTACGTATCATTACTTGGCAAGCTGAAGGCAGAACTTGCGGATAAACGGCCACATTTGCAGAAAAAGGAAATCCTGTTTAACCAAGACAACACCTCCGTGGTTGAAATGGCGAAAATCCACGAATTACGGTTTGAACTGCTTGAGCAACCGCCTTACTCACCAAATCTAGCCCTAAGAGACTTAATTTTGCTCTCTCATCTGATAATTGTGCTTGAAGGAGAGAGATTTTCGCCAAATGAAGAGTGAATCACCTTAGTGAACAATTATTTTGCAGAAAAAACGCCGAGTACTATTTGGACGGGTTACATAGATGGGAGCATCACTGGGAGAAGTGTGTAGAGCTAGAAGGAGATTCTATTGAAAAAAAAATCGGAAAAAGGTATTGTATCGATATTAGGTCGGAAACTTTTCAGACCACCTATGTACTCTCAGGTAAGGTGAGAAATATGTACATAGCAAGCGAAAGTTCATTTAGACTTAGGTTGCTACCACAAAACCAATAAATAAAACTTATATTCATTTAGGGACACAAGAAAGACAACAATTTCTGTGACAGGATGCTTTCCCTAAAATATCTGCGTTTTCTTTATTATCCACATAAAAATTAATATATTGATGTTTTGAACATCCTGTAGGTATATCCTGGATGATTTGTGAGTTGAATTGACTTGGCGTATTTTAATCTAAAGCGAGAGCGCAACTGCGGTGGTCATTATTACCCAGTAACGGTTAAAACGCTTGCCTCTCTACTATGCTGCCCGCATATCAGTATGCAGGCCAGGAAATTCTACTAATGTTTTTCTGGAGCTCCATAGGGGTCGAAGGTTATGTTGGGTCTTATTTGAATACCACAGGCGTTCACAGCACACAGATGCTGCTGCTGCTAGCCGCTCTAACTATCGAGGAAACTTACCAATAAAATCCACTCTTGCCTCTTTAACCCTCGCCTTGCTAGGCGTAGAGAGAATTTGAACATTCCCCACGTGTGCTAAAATACTATAGCATTACACATTCATTAAAATGCCATTACTAAAAATAATGTATACACGCAGTTTTTATTAATGGAGCTATTCGCAGAAGGGTTCAGAGGATAACTACAGTTTCCACAACGATATGGCAGAATAATCAAATTCAAGGTTAAATACAAACCAAAATGCATAATAACGTTTTGTAAATTTTGGAAGTACGTAGGATTACAGAATTAGTTTGCACTCTAGAAATGTTAAGAAAAATCCGTGAAAACGTCTGAAAAGCCGAAGGCAAACTGTGCTAGCATTATCGATACAGGTGCATTGTAGTTGAGACATGTTACAGTACTGTCTACACACCACAATAAGGCAAGAAAGGAATGAAGGGGAGAGGGGTTCAATTATCTGATCTGGTAGTGGATCTGTTTACTAGGAAATGAGTGTATGAGAGTGCATATTAGTCACCCATGTTACCAGATCTAATGCTCGTTGCAGTAACTGTAGTGATAAGTATTATGCCTGGGTGAGTTATATGATAACACTTGCGTATTTTAAACGAATGTAGCATCCTTGTCATATTCGGAAGGCAAGCATAAACACTGAGGGGATAGCAAAAGGATTACGTTGCACATTCCTCTAACTGGCGTTCTTGTGGTGGGTAGACAGTAGTATCCACCGTATTTTAACTTAAGCATTTGTTGTACATACCAAGAAAAAGCCATTAGATACCGATCTTTTACGCAGAAAAGCTTGTATTGTTATGATTGCATAGTTATCCAGAAATCGTATTGTTATTCCACTGGATATACACCACAAATGAATTAAATAAAACTTTTCCATTCATGCTTCAATATCAATTCATTATACATAATTACAACATCAATATGATAACCCCAAACCCGTGGTGTAATAGCACAAAGTGAGACAGAGCTCGCCAACCCGACTGCCTGCCTCACGCTCACATACGCATGGTAGAGGTGGGCGATCATCCAACCGATACGGGGAGATGTGGTCCGCATCTCGGCACCCCCAGCCGGAAATTTGACTTCCTAGACCAGGATTCGCTACCTAGCGTACCTCCTCAATTTCCTCATTATGCTGAGTGGGCACCTGTCCCATGCGCGAGACTTAAAATTCGTATCCAGATCAATATATTGGCCAGCAATGTTTAACAATGTCACGGATATCGACCAATTGTCTCGTTTACCTCGTGACGCAATGATTCGTTTTTATCCGATAAAACGTCAGCTCGCTCCTGAACTCTATTAATATCACTATAAGGTGAATAATAGGCTACGACATGAATTGTAGAAGAGTTACAAATTCCTACGCTCTCAACAAGCGAGTTAGTCCTATCTAATTGAATTTACATTACCGAAACCCCAAAGATTCCCTCACTTTTGAGGTTTCAGAGCCGCTTGGCTCTCACCTAGGCGGCCTGGGTTTTATCCCAGGCGACCACAAACTGGGATTTGTGGTGCACAACATGGCGCTGAGGTGGCTTTCATGCGGGTCCTCCGGTTTCCCCCACCATCATTCCACCAATTGCTCCATGATTCATTTGTTCATCATCTAGGCGTTGGACCAGCCACTCAAACCTGGTATCTCAGGTCAAATGCTTCGACTCCCTCGTTTCTGAGGGAACCCGAGTGATTCCTAATACCAGCGTTGGTGAGGAAGGGAGACATAATAAATGCACATTGAAATACATAAATTCTAGGGAATGAACATGACAGTTTTAATTACTATGTGTTACTATCTTGAATTTTTTGGGAATGGCCTCTGAAGTCCTTTTCACTCTCAATGAATTTTAATAATAGTACACATTAAGAGATAAACAAGATCTTACTGTACAAAAATTGTAGACCACCTTAAAGAACATTTTTGTCGAATACATTTGTTTGTGTATGTGTATGTAGCTAAGCATTTCGAAGAAGTTCCTTGTTACTGGTTTAAGTGTTCAAATTATTTTTCTCAAACAGGAGGTTGTTATTCCTTTTTTTCTATTTGTGACCATGCATAGAGAATGGAATTTCAACGCCATCGCACACCAACCAGCCCTTGAAAAATTTCATTATCGTTTGAAGGTTGCTATATTTGCTTATTCCGATTGTAGCTACAAGGAGATAGGCAATAAGGAACTTTGGCGAATGCTTATGTCCATTAACGTAAAGTCCATAGAGGAATAAGTTGGTACAAATAGTTTATGCAAGAGTAGAAAATGTCACTTGGGTGCGACACAAGATTTTTCAACCAGACACGGTCTTGATTCACTGTAACTTTATCGAAAACTTTGTACCAACTTCTCTTTACCTGATAAACTTACCCCCATCTTTTTAATTTCTCGAGCACTTTCACAAATTAATGAAGATAAATGTTTACTACTTTTTGACTTATATTATACATGACAAATGCCTTTTAAATCCTAGATATTCGTATTTGTGAATTCCATAATTGTGTTTAAATAACGTTTGTTACAATTAGGAACATAATTACCTACAGGGTGTCCCAAATCTCCCGCACCATGAAGATTAATATACTATTATACTATTTTATGTGTTTAATATGAGAACCATTCAACTCACTACACGTCTCCAAACTGTCGACCATGTTCCGTAAAACATTAATTACCAAGTTTGGCACGATAGCATGACACTCTGCTATTATTCACTTTCGAAGATGGTTTGTATACCTCATCTTCACCTCGTACACTTTTCACTTCATATCGCAAAATCCATTGGATTTAAATCAGGGGATCGAGGAGCCCACTCCACTCGTCCTCTACGACCAATCCACTGCGGGAAGTTATGGTCCAGCTAACTCCGTACTTCAGTGGCGTAATGTGGTGGTACACCATTCTGCATGAACCACTCAGGGTGGGAACCAGTAACATCCAAATCAGGCAATAATGAATCTCCTAACATTGTCAGGTAAGCTTCACTGTTGACATTTGTGTCAAAAAAGTACGGCCCAATGATACGGTCTTTCCACAAACCACAGGATACAATTACATGGCAGCTCCTTGTTAATTCGCCATTCACTTAAAAATTTACTTCGTCAGAAAACATATCTGTTGATAGAAACAGTGAATTATCTTCATTTTTTTCGTAGAAACCCATCACACATATCCATACGACGATTCGTGTCATCTTCTGCCATATGGTATAATAAACTGCAACTTGTCCACGTGAAGCTTTTGGTTTTTCAAGATACGCGAGGAACACCAAGTTCATAGTTCTGGGAGTTGATTTTCTGGGACTTGCTGCTACTTTCGCTAATATTACTTGTATTTCTTCCTTTTTGCTGAAGTGGATGGGTGCCCAGATCGGGGAGCTTCTTTCACACTTCCAGTACTCTTGAATTTCTCAAGCAGTCTCCCAACTGTGCTGTGGGACGCTGGCTGTCGCTCAGAGCGCCTCCGATTAATTTCAGCTGTAACAACTCTCTGTGAATATCTTCCAAAAAGGGGAATAAGTTTCACACGTTCTTCAGGGGTCAAAATTAATTGCCTGAAGAAAAAGTAAAACAAATTACGTACCGATGGTGCGGGACTTCTGGGCTATAATGTTTAATATTGCATGACTACTTCAATGTCGTTTTCATGGTAAGAAATATTAGAAATATAATATTAAAAATGCTAAAGACATAAAGGTGGGCCTTACTGAATACTACAACGAATTGTCTTTCCTATCAGCGCTACCGACTACGGTATTCCCATTTTACGCACCTGAATTGAAAACATTTTCTGCATTACTTAAATTTAGATAAACATTTGAAAATTATGGATGTCAAGCTTAGCTTACAATTAGACAAAAATTTATTTTCTGATATTTGTTGTAAAAAACACTATCTCTACAACACTAAAATCGTGAGCTATATAGTTTTTAATTTCACATTACACATAGATAAACCTGGGAAACTTCATCATCACTTGCTATCCAATGTAAGCTTACAGTGTACTATAAAAATATAAGCCACACAGCTTGAAAAGGAATAATGTTCAGCTCATTGTTACAGTAGATGTATGTGCTTTTATTATAAAAGCAAACGGGCATATTTTAAGTTGTATTTCACACACTGCCTCAAATATTGTTAATATACACAAACATTGAACTATGATACTTCTCCTTCTTCCAGTGGTTGCGACACGTGAACATACGCACTTGAAGCAATTGGTATTCCTGTTAACAAACCTGAAATGGTTCATTCAAAGGACACTTTTGTATTCAATGTATACTGCTATCTAAAACGCTCCTCAATCAAGAATATAAGATAAATGTAGATGTTTCAAAAACCCAGAAGATGACTATGAAGGCTTGTGGCTTATGTAACAAGCTCACAGCGTTACGAATTTGTAGTGAAAAAATGTATGTCCCTATTTCAATTTCCGAGAAATACCCCCAAGGCTGCAAAGCAAATTATCGGTTTGAAAAAAATTTGAGAAAAGCGTTTTCTGTGTTAACAACATAAAGGTCAGAAAGCTGTGAACTGCATACGGAGTGCAACTAAAAGTTTAGTTTCCAGTTTTGAGTGTTATTTTCCGTGAATACAGGCAGTAACTGAGGATTTCATCACAAATGGAAGTAGTACTCTACCCAACTTAGCTCTGTGAGTAAAGATAGCTATTTCCTTTAATTATATAACTTGTTAAACGCAATTTTATTGATTTGTAATTACAGCATAACTAAAAAGCTACGCATTGCTGATATTGCAGCAGTCAACTGTTTCAGCCGCAATATGGCTAACAGTTTGGAAAATGAGATCTGCCACCCAACTTCTGAAAACTAAAACAAGATAAACAAAAGCAACACTACTACCGCACGCAGTTATTCTTCAATTGTTCATTCTATGCCAAATGAAGAACAAGCTTTAATTATTGAAGCGAATGACGCTTTAGCACTCAACGAATATGTATTAGCTCAAGGCAAATTAGTTAATCCCACAAGTATTAGATTATTATCACGTATTTCTAACAACAGAGTTTGCATCTACTTGACAAACAAAACCTTGGTGGAAGATATAACCTCAAGATTTTCAAAGATCAAAATTAATGACATATCCTTGTAAATCAGACCTCTCCTAAATAAAAATAAAAGCATTATAATTTCGATAATTCCAAATCATGTGATTGAGGAAAATCTTTCGAATACAGCTTCTGCAACTTTCGACATTAGAACAGGGATATCTATACTAGGGTATACCCATATAATGAGCTTTCCCAGACAAGTTTATGTAAAACCTGATGTTTTTGATAAATTGCCTGAATCCATGCCCATAGAATTTGAGAGCACCACATACTGGATTTACTTTTCATCAGATGCCCCGACCTGCTTCCTTTGCAAAATGGAAGGGCATTTTGGGAAGCAATGCATTTCGTCATTGGAATCTCCTACTGGCCAAGAAATTCCGGAAAACAAAAGGAATGTAATTGCTAAAAATTTGAGTAATATCAAACCAAAGAAGTTACAATGCAAGAAGCAATCACTCAAGATTCTAATGGTCATTTAACTGAAGAAAATAAAAAAACCTCAGTGACTGAATACATAACAATGTCAGAATTAGAAATCTCCAAAAAATTACAACCCCTTTGGAGATTACTACAATAAATAAAGAGGAACACAAGGATACTCCTCTTAAAAGACCTATTTCAACTTCAAGTCAGCACTCTGAAAATGAGCAACAATATCTCTCACACTCATTTGTAGAAAGCAGCGACGATCAGTCAAGCAATATTAAAACCAAAGAAAATTCAACATACACATAAAAAACTAAAACAGACTCTACAGCAACGCTAGGCAGTCAGATTAGAATATTAATGGTAAAAAACCCAGAAAATTACATTTTGGACTTCCAAAAGCTCAGGAGTTTTGTAGAAAATGCAAAAGGAACGTCAGATATAGTGTCCATAGCTCTCAATTATACAGATAATCTGGAAAGTCTTTTGGACACTATTAAAATAATCCACCAATCACTGACAAATAAAGGAATTAAGAGCGGTTCACACGTATTGAAAAGAAGCTAGGTCTAGAAATTAACAAATCTAGAATACCAGAAGTTCTTGGAACTTAATTTAATTCTGTCTTGTCTGTTGTTTGTCTTCTTATTTAACTTTTTTATGCCTCACAAAAAATGGGATGTGCAATATTGCAATGGAATCTCCGAGGCTTTCGAGTACAACATGAGTATTTGAATATTTGGATTAAAATATGATTTTTTTGCAGGAAACCAACTTTAGCGACCATCAAAGATAACATAATTCATAAAGAAATACTATTAACTACTCTCCCTGAAGCAGTAGCAGTGAAATTAATAATGCCAACTTCTTTCTGTATATGTAGCGTATACTTACCTAATAGTTATAAGCTTAAAATTGAAGACCTTCAAAATTTAATAAACCAATAGCCTAATCCTTTCTTACTCCTGGGTGACTTTAATAGTCACAATATACAATGGGGTTGTAAGAAATCTGACCAAAGAGGGAAACTTATTGAATCTATATTGTTAGAGAAAAACTTAATATTACCTAATTCTTCTCAAGCTACTCACTTTGAACTTGCTCCCGACTCCTTTAGTAGTATTGACTTGTCAATAACTTCTCCCAGCAATGCACATCTATTTAGCTGGTCAGTTTATAATGTCTCTTATGGCAGCGATTATTTTCCGATCATTACTAGCATGGGCAATGAAACTTTTGAATTCACAAAGCAGCCAACGTGGATAATTGGAAAAGCTGATTGGGCGGAGTTTAAAGCTCTAATTAACCAAGCCACGTCATCTTTACCATTGAGTCAAGGATACTCAAACATTTCACAGAAATGATAATGGAAATCGCTAACATCACTATTGCAAAACATATACAAGCCTGTTTCACAAACAAAGGGTTCCATGGTGGAACGATGAATGTAAAAATACAATTTAGAACAAAAATAAAGTACATTTTAGATTTAAAGAAACACCCATCGACCGAAAACAAAATTCAGTATAAAAATTGCGACGTTAGCATGCAGAACATTAAAAGAAAGCAAGCGCAAATCATGGTTACATTTTGTATCCTCATTGAATCGTCGAGCACCTCTAGAACAAATTTGGAAAAAAGTTAGTAAAATAAATGGATCCAACAAATCATCTATGATACAATTCCTAGGAAATAAAGGATCAGATAAAATGGTGAGTGATAATAAAAAATATCAGAAAATTTAAGTCATACATTTGCGGATATTTCCAGTGATTCAAATTACAACCCCAAATTCCTTAAATTTAAACAAAGATTTGAAAGTGAAGCCATGAATATAGATTTCCCCTCTTCCACTGACCAACAGGACTATGATAGTGAAATAACACTAGAAGAAATTACGGATACACTAAGTGAATGTAAATCTAAATCTTGTGGACCTGATTGAATACCTTATGAAATGTTGAAACATCTTCCAAACAGTTGCATTCTATACTTACAAGACCTATACAATTTTATATGGAATAGCAAAGTATATCCTACTTTTTGGAGAAAAACAATGGTAATTCCCGTTCTTAAACCCAATGGTCACCCTTCTAAACCAGAGAGCTATCATCCAATTACTGTAATCTGTACTTTGAGTAAAGTACTAGAAAAAGTAATAAGTAAACGACTTCAATGGGCTCTTGAATCTAAAAGCTTCATTAACAAAAATCAACATGGATTTCGACAAGGGCATTCAGCGATGGATAGTCTCATTACTATTGAAACAGAAATTATAGAAAGTTTTAAAGATTCACAGCAGTGCGTACTGGTGAGTTCAGATATCGAAAAAGCGTACGAGATGGTTTGGAAGAAAAGAGTCTTAAAAATTCTATTTCAAAACCAGATCAATGAAAAAATGCTTATCTTTGTGAACAATTTCCTGAAAGGAAGAAAATTTCAAGTACTGGCCAATGGAAGTTCCTCTGAAATTCAGGATATTCAAAATGGAGTAACTCAAGGACCTTCGCTCAGTGTTTTGCGTCTCCTTGTAGCTCTCAATGACGTTACATCTCATATAAAGCTACCAGTCAAAGCCAATTTATTCGCGGACGGTTTAACAATCTACTGCACGGGAAAAATGTAACCACTGCCCAAGAAATTCTTCAAACTACAATGAAGGCATTACATGAATGGTCAGATTTAACCGGATTCAAGTTCTCACAAAAAAGTAAAAATGTCTAATGTTCTCTAAAAAGAAAGAAACCACTACGGATTCTAAGATCTATACCTATAGGAGGTAATATTATTGAAGTTGTTAAGACACTAAAGCTCCTGAGATCACTTTTGGACTATAAGTTTACATGGACTCCTCATATTAAAAATCTAAAATCTGACTGTATTAGGAGATTACGTATCCTAAAGGTTTTAGCAGCAAAAACTGGGGTGCGGACGCAAACGTTTTATTATCTATTCACAAAACTATGAGATCTAAACTAGACTATACAGCTATAGTATACAACTCAGCCTCTCCTACTGCTCTCAAAATGCTCGACTCATTACAGACTACAGCTCGACGGCTTGTTTTAGGGGCATTCTGCACAAGCCCTTCTTTGAGTCTTCAAATAGAGACAAAAGAACCTCCACTAGAAATGAGAAGAATTCAACTAAGCTTAATATATACGTTCAAACATGTTTCTGTTCAGGAAACCAAACTATTGGAGCAAATTAAAAAACCGCTTTTATACTCCCACTAATCGACATCATAGCCATACTACTTTCTATGAAAGAGTATCTACTTATCTTGATTGCCTTAACTTTAAAGAACCTGCAATTTCGGCAAGGAAAGTATTTCACCAAATACCACCTTGGAAGCTTTCATTACCAGTCTTCCACTTACAGATGCTATCTCACATCAAATGTGAAACTACTAATACTACCTATAATAAATTTTCCTTGAATTTCAAGAGCTTCATCGGAATGATTTACATATATACACCGATGGTTCTATTATTGATGGAAAATGCGGATGCGCAATTGTTTACCCCGAACACGCAGTATTACACAAACTACCTGATCATTTCTCTATGTTCTCATGTGAGTTTTTCGCCCTAAAAGAAAGTTTGCAATTCAGTTTAGAATCCAAAACTTCTAACTCCTTTTTGATAATTATTGACTCAGTGAGTGCAATTCTAGCCATTAAGGATAAAAAACAATCTATGCATTGGTTCAAGAAATACAAACCTTATCCAATGAAGCTATCAACTCAGGCAAACAAATGAACATTTTGTGGATGCCATCAAATAGACAAATTATTGGAAATGAACGAGCAGATGCAGCAGCCCGCGAAGCAACCTGTTTACCTCCAGATGAAACAATTTCAAGCAGAACTTACCAAAATTATATTGTCTATATTAAAAACTACATTAGAAGAAACTGGGAAAATAAGTGGTATAACAACTCAAATATCAAACTGCATGATATAATGACTAACGGAATATTAAGACCTTCCCTTAAACAACTGAAACGCAAAGAGCAAGTGGCTTTAACTATAATAAGAATTGGTCTGTGCAGAATCACGCATTCACACATCATATCCAAGGATCCAGGCCCATATGTGAGATGTGTCAGACAACTTTAACAGCTGTACATATCATCACTGAATGTGCCAAATAAACAAAGTGGCGGACGAAGAACAAGCTTCCATGTAATGATTCTACTGTACTTAATGATCCTAAAATGACCAGTAACATTCTACAATTTACAAAAGACACTTCATTATTTCAGTTGTTGTGAGTTTAGTGCATCACTATTGTTCTCAATATTGTACTGTTGTTAATATTCCACTTTATTATAAACCTACCAAACGATGCTATAAATTATACCAATGTTATATTGAGTGTTATATATTACGCCAATGTTATATTCATATAACTTTTTGAACATTGTATCAGTATGTATTATTGTGTTAATATAGATATTATGCAATTACTTTTTGTAGAGTCGCAATATGACTATGTAGTTAGCGACTATAAACAAGGTTGAAAAAACAACATAAAGGCATGATTTTAGTCTTTTAAGAGTATTTTATATTTTGGATAATTACGGAAATAATGGGGAAACGCCGTGGATGGCGTCTAAAACATAGTTCAATGTAGAGTTAATGCTGGCACGCGCCTAGTACCAATGTATTATTTTATCTTGAGAGGAATCCTGCGCGGTAGGGATGAGAAGTAACTGTGGTGGAGATAGTGCACCTATCGTCACAATATGTCACAAGCGTAAGAATACGAGAGTGGAGTGCGGTGAATAAGGTGTCTAAAAGTGAATCTCACCCTCGAATCCAGTATTGCAGCTCTTATAAACTAAGTTATAATTCTTACTACGGTAGTAATCTCCACGCTTTTGTTGGATTTTAAATAGTACATGGGTGTTTGGAACAAAAGCCTGTTCTCCTCCAGCAGGCATCATAAACAACTCTCGGCCTTTCTACATCGCTGCAGAAACCCTGTAGCGAATTTCACTCCAGGCATATGGTCTAGTATGTGCTGCATTAATATGTTTCATCCATATAAATTATATAAACTTCACTGGGATATCACCGAATATTTCGTAAATATTTAAGCATTTTTGAACGTATGGTACGATGTTCGATTAAAATTTGTCTGTCACGCTTAGTGTTTCTTTTCTTTTCTTTTTTTTTAATATAAATCCTAGCTTCAAAAGAACTCTTCTTAATGTTCAGACACTGCCTTGGAGGTCAATAGAATTTTGAAGTTTCATAAGCACTTTCTTCAGAGTTGGTCGCTGTTTTTCTGTGCTTTAAAAGTTGTTCATAGTTCGCCTAACTACTTCTGAATTAAAATATCCAAATTAGATTCTGTGCATGTTCTTAATGTTTGTTTTCTGGGCATAGAGAAGGACGTTCTTGCATTAGCACCAATGGATTTTCTTCCTTTAATAACTCTCCTAAACTGCTTTCAGCCACAACTATTGCCTCAGATGCCCTTTCCCAGATTTTCGTAGCAGACCTAGACCATTGTTCCTTTTTTATAAATCTAGAGATATTGGTTATTACTTCTCATGTTTTTAAATGTAGCACTTTGTTTCCTAATGTGCTGCTAGGAGGCGTCATTTCTAAATGCTCTCTTGGAACCAGGAGACACGCACATTTTGAAACAAGCTGTAGTGTTACCGAGAAACTCTGCACGTGTTTACTCTCTCGCAACTGATACACAACAGACTTGCCCTCCCCATCAGTTGCTACCATTCTGAAGTGGACTCTTCCAAAAACCACTACGCATCGCTCTCATCTGTCAAGATATAAAAGTACATCTGTACAGTTGGCGCAAGATAAGTTGAGCGCTGGATTTACGGTTTGGTTCGGGCAGAGGGGAAGGGGTGAAAGCTAACCCTCTTTTGTTTCTGCAGTTTGGTCAACCTTGAATATCACAGTTGAGCAAAATAGCGTGTAAGATAAGCGAAGATATCACAAGTAACGTTGCATCTTCTGAAAACATTCCTTAGTTTTGCCCACGCCAGCTCAATTGCATTCAAAACACAGTTATACGGAGGTAGACGAATAATAATGTGTCCCCTTTCGAGAGCCATAACATCCACCAATGTTCATACAAATATAAATCATTTTCAAGTAAGTGCTGATGTACATTACAACCATACTCGTAACAAGGATATACTGGCAATTCGAGCGCACCAAACGAGCCTTTATGAAGGAAGGTTTAACCACAATGTGATAATGTTATATAATAAACTTCTAAATTCCTTTAAACAAGCTGCATCATTTACACGCTTTAAGAATATGGTTAAGAAATATTAGCATGCATACTGTTTTTATACGTTTAATGAATTTTTAGAACTATAACCATGTAAATGAGCACTGGAAGCATAGTACATTCACAACCCTCTAATATTTATATTATGACATATCGTATAGTAAATTAATCTATGCCAATACCACATGAAGACACAGAAAATCTGCCTACTGTGTGTATTGTATGTAATCAATTTGACTTTAAGAATATACCGTATTTATACATTTTGACGTGTCTCATAACATGTATATGTTGTGAAGGACGAACTAAAATTCTAATTCTAACGTACAATTGTTGTAAACTGGATAGCTAATTAATCTCGAAATTGATCAAAACAAAATATGTTGGACGTGGTAAAGCTTAGCATATTAGCCACTAGATGTCAGTGCACAGCGCATTTCAGATTTCAAAGTTGCCATCTATGTTTACGGAGTTAAACGAAGCTTACCGAATGAGGACTCGAAGCCCGATCGCTCTTCTTATCACGCGCATGCAGTACGCTCCCTTTTTCTAAGGATGCAGCTGTTTCACTACAATTTCGTGGCACTGTGTGTACACTACCTACATCACAAGGTTACAGAGTTAATTGGTGGGATTTTGAAAAATCTACATTTGTTATCTATTCTGGATTTGAAAGCTTTGAAAGTCTACTTCACTTTAAATATAATTATTCTGCCCTGAGAATAAATCACGTCACATTTGTTGATCGAAAAGTCACTTGTCTCAGCTTCGAGGGACATGTTCACGCACTCGGGTCACAAACATGGGAGAAAACATATGTGTATTTTAAAAATTTAATGTAAAATTAACAATATTTAAGCTCGAATTCAACACACGACTTAACGAAGCCATTCACTTAAACAAAACAACAGTTCTACTCTGAAAACGAAATGAAAATTAACTTTGTTTCTAACTGCGTGACTTCTGATTTAATAGAAGGTGCATTATTTATTTATGCTTGAGAAGTTATGAGGAAAGAATGTTGTTGTTTTTCAGGCTTATCTGTGTTGAATGGGTGGATGTTGGGTAATCATAAACATGTGAAGATAAAACGTGCATTCCTGGTGTTCAAAGTATCGCAGCGACAGGCCCCTTGTACGGATAAGATCATAAAATAAAATTATTTTTATTATAAGTTTGACAACCATCATTTTTCAAATATTTCTCCGAGCGTAATTAATTAATATATTGTTCTCCGCCCGCCTCGGTAGCGTAGCGTGTCTGCGTCACGTTCAAGAGGTTCCTCGTTTGAATCTCGGTTAGGGTGAGTTCCCTGAATACGGTTTTTCGGGGCTGTCCCGTATCTTGGAAGCTGAATATCGGATAGCTCTAAGCTCCATGTACCCCGGACTCATTTGAGCATCATTTCACCAATTTCATTCATCGTCCGATTTGACTTAACATTGGAGGACGTAAATTATATTTTAAGAAATGTTCTCAGTTCAGGTGCGTGAGTTAAGTATATCAAATTTGGCAGTGCTGCTACAAGGGACAAGCTTAGGATTGGCAGGTCTGCTTTACGGCCAGCCTCCATATTCCTTTAAATTTTGTAAAGATTATAGAGCATTTCACCAATCATAATTAGATGATTGTGTAAGAAGAAATGCGGGAAAAGGAACTATAGGCGAGTATCTGCGTTATACTGTTGGACATATGGAAATGATCTCTTATCAAAGAAATACGTTCGCCCAAATTATATCTTTGATGGCTGTTCTCAGTGTCATTGAACGCCTTATACAAACATCTCTAGAATGTGCAAATACTATCAAACGTTTAAAGAATTATTGCTGTTGGTATTAAATGTAAAACTGTTTTGAAAATACATAGGCGTTAATTTATAGGAAGGGAACATGTAAACTCTCGCGGATACAAAGTGGACATTTCATGCAATATATAAGACGGCTGGCATGGCAACCTAGTGGGGAGGTCCGATGCTACAGGATCGCTCTCAGGAGCTTATACTAACACCCATATGCACCAATTGGATAAGTTGGCGCGAAATGCGACACCAGGCCACAGTGTACAAAGTGGCACCAACCCATGTAGTGGCCATGACCTCCCTTTTGATCAATTTTACAAACCTTTACTACCGATCCATGAATGACTATTCATACATCTCCGGTTTTTAGTCGACGTTTGCATTTAGGTGGTTTCATAAGTAAACGACTTATAAATGAATCAAATTTTATGTATATGTACGAGGGCTGTTCAATAAAGAATGCTCACAATTTTTTTGACAAGGTAACTTTACTCATCCTCATAATTTTGATGGTCCTTCTCAAAATAGTCTCCCCTGAATGCGATGCACTTGTTCCAGCGTTTCTACCTTCACCACTACTTCTGAAAATGGATAATGCATCCCACGAAGGTGCTTCTTCAAGTTAGGGAATAGAAAAAAGTCACATGGGGCTAAATCCGTTCTATAGGGAGGGTGAGGGATGCACTTCACTTTGATTTTTGCAAGATATTCAGCTACAACATTGTTTATTTGTAGCCGCGCATTATCGTTGTGCCGCATCCAGCCTGCTTCACGGAGATGTGATTTTATGGACTTCCAATGATTTCAGGACAGTCCTGTAGTATTGTTCAGTTACTGATGTGTGTGCAGGTACAACATGCTGATAAACCATTCCATTAATGTCAAAGAATGAGATGAACATAAATTTCCCAGCAGAAGCAACCATTTTTACTTTTTTTGGGGGGGGGTTGGTGTTGAAGGACATTTCTACACTGAGCTTTGCTGTTTGCTCTCTGGATCAAAATGATGTAGCCAAGATACATTAGCAGTGCTTACATTTGAAAGAGAGTCCGGATCTTCCTCTAACATCAACTTTAACTGCATGCAGACCTGCATGCGAATGTCCCTTTTTTCGGGAATCAACCTTCTTGGAAACCATGACGCACAAACACGTCTCATGTGTAATGTTTCTGTCACCAACACGTGGGTGGTACACAATGAAATGTTCAGTACAACAGAAAGTGATCTTAAGGTAATTTATCGATCCTCTCTCACAATGGCAGCAGCAGTGTTGATGTTTTCTTACGTAAGAGCAGTAACTGGAGTACCGAGTCCACCTTCCATTGAAAATGATTGTGTCCCCTCTTCAGACTTTTAAAACCATCTTCGACCTTTGCTGTAGGGAAGACCATACTATCCACAGCCCTCTTGTAACATTGTATAGGCCTCCACTGAAGATTTGGTGAGACGAAAGCAGAATTTCTAAGCCGCATATTTTAACTCCCGTGTTACTTCCATTCCAGCGGTAGGCGATACTGAACATGTTATCATAAGTGGGAACCAGGATTACCACTAATGAAGCTACTATGGCGTGTTTGGTTCACATTAAGCTAACAGAATATAGTAAGATTGAATGTTAGTGCGCAAAATTATGACCATTTTTTATTGAACTGCCGTCGTCTTAAATTTCTGAATAATTTTAGACTCATAAACCCTTAAATGTCACTTTAACCGGTGTGGTTGTCTAGTACTGAAATATGAATAGTTCAGGCAGAATATTAACAGCTAGTAGTAAGATAGATAACTGAAATGTATCTCTGTTAAAAATGAGTGTATAATGAGACAAACAGATTTGTAAATATACTCATAGGTAAGTTTTGGAAATCAGAAAAGAGCTTGCAATGTATCTAATCGCAGAGAAATAGGTGTACTTTGCAAATGGTTTACTGTTACCCCTTATAATGAGCCTAAAGACGATTGCCATTTGTTCTCCGTATAGACATTTAAAGTTAGCACCAGTAAAACTCAAAGAGAACAAAATATGGATGCAATTTTGTTAGTTAACATATTACATTATTATATTTATTTTTGTAATATTTGCATACTTATTCTGAATCGTGGTGTTATCAAAGTTTTACTGATAATTGTTTATACGAGGCCTGTCCGTAAAATAAGGTCTCGAAGGCGCTGTAGCCGTGAAAAACGCTATTACGCAAGATGTGGCAAACTGCTGTGTAGCTTGCTTTCACCCCTTCAAATCTCCACTACGACGAACCCGCTGCAACCATTAGTACTGGCTGGGCAGTCGTTTGCGTTGGAGCTTCCTATCACTTCCGCCGCCAAGTGCGAGTTGCGTGCAGTGATCCGTTTTTTGAGTGCCAAGGGCACTACCCACACTGAAATTCAGCGTCGGTTATTCGAAGTTTATGAGCCACAGTTTATGGACATCAAAAACTTGCGAAAGTGGGTCAGAGAGATCAAAGACGGATGTACAGACGTCCATGACGAAGAGCGTTCTGTTCGGCCTTCGGTTTCAGCCGAAACAATTGCAAAAGTGGAGTAAGAAATGGTTAAACATCGGCGTGTGACAGTTCGCGAGCTGTGTGAGCTTATCCCTGAAGTAAGTAAGACTACGACTGACAAGATTGTGACCGAACATTTGCATTATTGCAAACGTCAACGTGTTGAAGCGGCCCACCGATTCCTGAAGCGCTATGCCGAACAGGGCGAGGAATTGTTGGACTCAATTGTCACTGGCGATGAAACCTGGGTGCTCAACACAACAGGAACTAAAGAACGTTCTCGTGAGTAGCGGCATTGGAATTCGCCGAAGCCGCGAAGGTTCAAGCAGACATTTTCTGCCGGCAAAGTGATGGTCACTGTGATCTGGGACTGAAAAGCTCTATTGTTGTTTAAGGTTATGGCTATCGGCACAACAATAAACTCCGCTAGCTACTGTGAGACTTTAAAAAAATTGCGACGTGCCATTCAAAATCGAAGGAGGGGAATGCTGACGAGGGAAGAGAAAGGACAAAGGCCTTTTCCACGTCCAAAAGCACCGCGATGGTTTTGAGCTTCTCCTGGAAACCCAGAAGGGACAAGCTTAGGATTGGCTGAAGTCTGCTGTACGGCCAGCCTCCATATGCCTTTAACTTTTGTGAAGATATAGAACATTTCACCAATCATAATTAGATAATTGTGTAAGAAGAAAAGTGGGAAAAGAAACTATAGGTAAGTATTTGTTTTACTGCTGGATACATGGACATAGTCTCTTATCAAAGAAATACGTTTGCCCAAAATATATCTTAGGTGGCTGTTTTCAGTATAATTCTTCTGCTAAGTGCTTGTAAAATGCTTGGCTTTGAACTCCTAGCTCCTTTGAACTACACAAATAGCTATAGAATGTGAAAATACTATCAAACGTTTAAAAATTATTAGTTATTATTAAATGTAAAACTGTTTTAGAGCTACATAGGCGTTAATTTGTTGGAAAGGGACATAGAACTTGTCAACTCTCGCGGATTCAAAGTTGACATTTCATGTAGTATATAAGAACGGCTGGTATGACAACTTAGCGGGGTCCAAAATCAAATTTCGTCGAATGACATTTCTAACTCGCAATTTGCCTTTAGAAAAGGACACTCAATAGACCTCCAAATCTTAAGATTATCAGATGACCTCACGGAGCAATTTAACAAAGGGGCTTCAACGTTGGCTCCATTTTTGGACGTAGAAGCCGCATTTGATCGGTGCTGGCACAACGGCCTGATTAACAAACTGCACCGAGAGTTTCCCGGCCTCCAAAATTCTTTACCATTGCTGCATAATTTCTTAGAAAATCGGCGCTTCTACGTCCAACTGGGTTGCTCCTCCTCAAAGGAGAGAGTGATGCAGGCTGGAGTACCACAGGGGGCCATTTTGTCTCACTTCCTGTACATACTGTTCACCAACGACTTTCCCGTGGACGCCAGATGCAAAGTTGCAATGTATGCTGATGACAGTGCCATATACAACCATCATAAAAATCCTCGTTATGGACTTTTAGAGATGCAGCGGTACATTGACCGCTTCCTTACATGGCTTCATTACTGGAAAATCAAAATTAATGCGAACAAATGCCAGCTTATACATTTTACAAAGCGGCGCCTTTGGCAATGGACCTAACGGTCGATGGTCAAGTATTGCACTGCCGTGAGCAGGTCAAGTACCTCGGCGTGACGTTGACACGCACGATATATTGGACCACCCACCTAAAAGATAGCGCTAACAAAGGCTGGCAGCGATTAAAGATGTGCGCCCCCATATTTAGGAGCAAACAGCTAAAGCTGCGCTCTAAGGTTGTGCTCTACATATCTTTTATTTTATCCGAATTCCTGTACGCCTTGTGGTCTGGGCCAACACCTCCAAAACCGCCCTAAAATACCTCCAAACCTTACAAAACCTCTCCTTACGTAAAATCCTATCTGTCCCTATCCGCACGACTACAGCCAGTCTTCATCAAGAAGCCCATACCCCCTACAACCCCGAGGCCGTTGCAGAACGAGCCTCTTCCATCTGGGCGCGCATATGGCAACATAGCAATAAAAAAAATTAACAACTTTGGGAAAGGTGAACCAAAACACCGTAAGCATACACGCATAAAAATATTCTAATGCCACCGTTACAGCACAATGCGCGCCCAAGTCCTTCCGGCCCAGACCTCTTCCCATATGCACAGGCCGCCGTCACAGCAGCACAGGAGACAGCAGCACGCTGCCGCAGGGAGCAGTGAAAATAGTGTAAATATTGAAGTGTGTGTGCGTGTGTGCGTGACTGACTGGGACATACCTGGTACGCCCAGGTGTGTGTGTGTGTTTGTGTGTGTGCGTGTGTAAATAAAAGCGTAAAATAAGGGCTTGTAAATATTGAACATAACAAAAAACAAGGACACTGAAAGACACTAACCTAATAAAACTGTTCTAGGTGGGCTAAGAAAGGTCACCGTATGGGTTTTATATACACGCACGTAGACAATAAGCATTTAATCCGTAACTCAATGAAAATTTTAGCCTGTAAGCAGGGCCCCTTGTACCGGCACCAGACCATGAAACTCAAAATAAAAACCTGAGACCTGAAACCTGAAACTTAGCTGGGAGGTCCGATACTACAGGGTCCCTCTTAGGAGCTCATACTATCTCTTACAGAGCAATGAAGAAGTAGGCGCAAAATGCCACAAATGCCACACTAGGCCACAGTGTACAAAGAGCAATGAAGAAGTAGGCGCAAAATGCCACAAATGCCACACTAGGCCACAGTGTACAAAGTGGCACTAACCCCTGTAGTCACCATGACCTCCCTTTTGATCAATTTTACAAACATTTACTGCCGATCGACGAATTATTAATCAAAAATATACGTAAAAGCTGAATCTATTAACAGAGAAGCAAACAAATGTATACAAAATTAATAATTTGTAACTTTAATGTGTAGTGTTTAACGCCCGCTTTTACTACATACGGCACTGCAGGCTTGACATATCTGATAAGAAAGAATGATAGTTCTTATAAATTCTGCAGGATCGCGATTTCATGTATACTTATACTCATTTTCAGCTCTCACCATGCTTTCTAAACATGGATGTTCAAATGTTCTTGTCAGTACTACCAAAATATGAACATAAAACAAATTTAAAAACAGAATCGCCTGCCGGTATTTTAAATTCATTGCCCGATGTTTGTTTCTTAAAATAAATATATCTACTCAAACCATTGAATCTATCGGACAATTTAATTATTTTAATAATTTAACTTCTGGATTTATTTCTTAGTTAAATGACCAAAGCTGATCTGCTACGGCCGATTGATCAGTTTGTTTAGACTTAATGTTACGAAAATGTTCTTTTGTTCTGGGTTCTAAATTACATATTGTCTTTCCCATATAAACTTTATCACAATCTAAACAATTAAATTGATAAATACCAGATTTTTATTAGTATTTTAATAAAAGGCAAAATTCCTAATAGGGGAAGACTACCGATTAAACTCGGTAGGGCCGCCTGGTGATCTAGCACACATACTAGCTCTGCAGGCTGGTACGTGGGAATATATGGCTTCCCTCAACCCCGTTCGGAGACGTACGCGATCTCCCAAGGGTATCGGGAACCACTACCCCATCGAGTCCAACCCAATCCGAACAACTCTCAATCAGGGAGGGGTTAGCCAGTTCGGCCCGAGGTTCCTCTAGTAACGTCAGAAGTACAGATGTATTATTTTATCTTGACAGTAATCCTGCGCGGTAGGGATAAGTAGCAACTATGGTGGGGATAGTGCACCTATAGTCACAACGCGTCACACGCGTAAGTATACGAGAGACGAGTGCAGTGGATAAGCTGTTTAAAACCAAATCTCACTCTCGAAGCCAGTATTGCAACTCTTATAAACTAAGTTGAAATTCTTACCATATATGGTAGTAATCTCCACACTTTTGTTGGATCTTAAATAGTACATAGGTGTTTTATAACAAAACCCTGTTCTCCTCCAGCAGGTATGATAACCTACTGGCGGCCTTTCAACATCGCTGCAGAGTCCCTGTAACGAATTTCACTCCAGACATATGGTCCAGTATGTGCTGCATTGATGTAAGTTTCATCCATATAAATTATATAAACTTCACCGCGATATCTCTGAATATTTCGTAAATACTTAAGCCTTTTTGCCCATATGGTACGATGTTCGATTAAAATTTGTCGGTCATTCTTACTGTTTTTTCCCCCCATATATATCCTAGCTTCAAACGAACTCTTCTTAATGTTCAGACACTGCCTTGGAAGTCAGTAGAATTTTGAAGCTTCATAAGCACTTTCTTCAGAGTTGCACTTTGGTTTTCTGTGCTTTAAAATTTATTCATAGTTCGCCCTACTTCTAAAGTAAAACATCCAAATTAGATTTTGTGCATGTTCTTAATCTTTGTTTACTGAGCATAGAGAAGGACGTTGTTGCACTAGCATCAATGGCTTTTGTTTCCTTAATAACTCTCCTAAACTGCTTTCAGACACAACTGTTGCCTCAGATGCCCTTTCCAAGATTTTAGTAGCAGACCCAGACCATTGTTCCTTTTTTATACATCTGTAGAATTGGTTATTACTTCTCGTGTTTTTAAATGTAGCACTTTGTTTCCTAATGTGCTGCTAGGAGGCGTAATTTCTAAATGCTCTCTTGGAACCTGGAGACACGCGAATTTTGAAATAAGCTGTAGTATTACCGAATAGCTCTGCACGTGTTTACTTGCTCGCAACGAATACACAACTGACCTGCCCTCCCCTCCAGTTGTAACCGTTCAGAAGTGGACTCATCCACATACCACTACGCATAACTCTCCATCTGTCAAGATATAAAAATACACCTGTACATTTGGCAACAGCACCCAGCGCGAGCATTGGTTATCGTTTATATACGATTAAGATTTAAACTTCCAATTACCTTTAAATACTTATACATCTAACTTATAAACACAGAACATCAAAATAAAGAACAACAATTACCTTGTCTTGACCAATTACCTTAGAACAGGCGAGATTCATTAAAAATGCAGCGTATGTTGGTTGGCATGTGCTTTCATGCAAATTTGTTTGACATAAATGTAATTTAGGTATCAGGTCCATGCTCATCTAAGCTACTATACGTTCTTATAGCATACTTTACTGATTAACTTAGTCTATTACAAAATGTTTACCTTACGTTTGCGCAGGTATGTAATAATCAAAATGAAATGAACAGGATATTTAGTTTTGGTATACGTCCAGCGCCATGAAATACCTATTATAAATATGCCAAATGTGTACCACATACATTACGTATGCTACAAAACTTGGCCGGTAGGCGTTCCGCCCTTGTGACCTTCAGTGCATTTTCCTGCGACCTCCTTTCCAGCTGTCACACGTGCGTCAAACTTACTTTGTTTGGTCCAGTTTAGAATTGAGTAACATTAGGAGTGTTTAGAAGTGTTTCCAAAGGGCCTCGATTGCACTATATAGTGCATCAAAGAATATCTCTTACATACCTATCTAGTAATGTCACCTAGTAGGGATGTTGTAAAGAAACTTAAAACTAAATTTTCTAGCGTGAGTGTTTTGAGCATAGAATCATTAGTAAGCGTTTATAATCCACTCGGTGTCCTAATCTTATGGCATGCGATTTTATTTGTGACGTAACTTGAAAAATAAGGTATACAAATTAATCCCCACACATTTGAAGAATTAAATCAAAATATCAGGACAGAAATGAACGCTATTAAAAATGCTGAACTAATGCCTGTGAATGGAAATTTCCTCACAAAATGCCGTAGATGTATTGATGCAGATAGACGGTATTTCAAATAACTCCTGTGACAGGGTGTGTTTTGTGTTTATTATGATAGTTGCTTAGAGAATTGATTCGACGTCCACGAATTTATGACCGAGAGAAGGGCCGTGCACTTGCCGACCAAGTTTTGTAGCATACGTTCTGTAGTAATAGTTTATTCAAATCGCCACTTCAGAATCTGACTTATTCTACAGTCTGCAATGTAAACAGATACGAAAAATAGTACAGTATGGAAACAATCCGTAAAATCTGTATTAAGTTCAAGCTGATGTGATATTAAGGCCCATATGCCCAAGATCTATGTTAAAGTTTTAGCTTACATCTTACGAATCGTAATCATCTGTATGTGTACCTCTGTAGTTTCTGCATAGCTGATGCATCGGCATATTCTCTTCTTTACTTTGAATAGCAATCTTGAGGCCACAGTCTGGTAAGCTTCGCGCACCACATTTTCCTGTTCATTTGTTGAATACCGCCAGTTCAGTACCTGCTCTTTCATTTAACCCCAGAGTGCGATATCTGGTGTTGTGTGGTCAGGGCTCCTTGGAGGCCACGGCAGAGGAGCTGGTAAATTGATCGATCCGCGGATTCCTAAAGATAGTGTTAAGATGTTGATTCTGGTATTACCAACTCAATAGCATTATTCCTTGTTGATTTTACCGGAGATTCCTTGACATATTGTTCCATATTAATACAAAACTCATGCCTGGTGGATGGTCTATTTCTCGGCACATCGCGAACTCTATCTGTCGTAATAATTTTATTTTTTCCATGCCAATAAAATTTTCTTTGTTGTGCTTCCATTATATTTTTCATTTAAGTTGACGCTCGACATCTGGCCTTCCATTAACATGAAATCACACGTGCAATTCCTAGAGTCAAAAATGCAAGTGACAGCGGTGATTATCGCTACTTGCGATTTGGTATAAACAGGTGTCAACATCACATCTAACAGAATGCAAAAATAATAGGAAAAACCTAGCAGAGTTATGCGAGGTTTACAAGATTGAAACACCAAAAAATCGCCTCACATAAATGTTCAAATTAAATTTAACATTTTAATATAATTATAAATGAAATAAAACTCAAACTCTTTAAAATACTTATATTTTAAATGTTAACATCCCTTAATAACAAATTCAATTGACTTCATCAATATGAAAATTTGTTCACTATTACCTGATCTAGGTGCATGTTGTGAAGTGAGAATAACTGTAATTAATAAGTAATATATAAACAGCATGAACATACTGCTGTGCACTATCGAATCTTTAGTCCTTTGTTAATGTATAGCTGATTTGAACTATTTATACTGTACCGTAACCTAATAGTTCCTAAAATGTTAATTGTAATGACCAACTGTATACAAAATATTACACAATCGTAAATTCATAAAATACTTAAATTAATTTGAGTACTATAATTATATCTTAAAATGTTAATCCCTTCTAAATTTAAGTCCTCCAAATCTGCTACGCTCAAGGGATCACAATGTAAGATAGGCAACGTGATGTCGGACAATGATTTTGACATAATCAGTTGTGATTTACTGCGAGGTAATCCTTTTATCCGTGTCATATCTTTACCCAAAATGCTCGCGTGACTAAGAGTTCAAATGATCTATGCATCAAAAGTAGGTGGTAATGTAATAGATTAGGGCCCATCTAAAACCAACCTCTGTGGTCCTCGTCCCGAGGGTTTGGCAACAGGAAGTAGTGGACTGACTGATGCGGTGATGTACAGCGGGGACTTGGTGTGCCCCAAGACCACTACGGCTGCCGAGAAGCCCATTAGTAACCCCGAAAACTGGCACAAGAGGCTCTGGTGTAATCTCCCGATTGGTTTCCTCCACGAGGTGAGAGTGTAATTTAAAACGCCCAAAACTGGGTCTACTTCGGTATTTGACCCCATTTATTTACCTTTTTCTTTTCCTTTTTTTTCCCTCCCTGAGCACACGTCTGACGGATAACATAACGCGGGTGGTTGGAGTGGTAAGCGTAAGGGTTGACTGGAAACGCGTAATTCCCAGCCCCTTGTTATGATGTAGGACTGTGTTCGTATCTGCTGATAAAGGTCAGTCCCGGGGAGGGGCCATTGCATGAGCTGTTACACTCCTGAAGGTGATTGGGTCCCTCTGTCTTTAAACTGGGAGGAGTGACCCTGAGGTGAGCAAGCTGCGGGCCAGGACTCTCACCTAAGCCAGGGTGGTGCCCAGGATGTGAGCACGCCATCAGAGACGTTTGCAATGGTGGAGGACATTACCGCTATGGCATCGAAACTCAAACCACCAACCGTGAAGTGTAATGGAAAGGAAGTAGTCGAGCCCTGTAGTCCTCGATACTTAGTTATAAGCAGAGCTTAGGAAGGCAAGAAAATTCTGTCACTCAACCCTTTCGTCGTCCAAAGGGGTTTAGACAAGATAGCTGGTCAGGTAAAATGTTGTACTCGTTCAAGAAATGGCACGCTCCTGGTGGAAGCCCATTCTGTCTCCCAGGCAGCAAACCTATTGAAGGCCAACTTGTTAGGCAGCTACCCGTTGAACGTCACAGTCCATAAGAGCCTCAACTCCTCGCACGGAGTGGTAAACACAAGTGCGTTGGACGGCATGACTACTGAAGAAATTCAGGAGAACTTCCAAGACAAAGGTGTGACGGCTGTATACCGTGCTCCGCGACGAGAGTGAGGGGAATTGGTGCCTACCCGTTCCCTGTTCCTGAATTTGATCGGGTAGATCTCCCGCAGAGAACCAGGGTAGAGTATGAGACCGTTAAGGTACGCCCCTATATCCTAAAGCCTCTGAGATACATGTGTAAGCGCTTCGGGCACACAAGCTCCTTCTGTAACGCCGCACCTACATGTTGTAACTGTGCGATGCCACAGCACGATAGGGCGTGTTCATCGCCAGATAAATGTGAGAACTGCGCCGGAGAGCACCCATCCAGCTCTTGAGATGGCCCACGCTTTGTTGAGGAAAAGGCGATCCAAGAGATCCGGGTGAAAGAGAAGGTGTCCTTCTCGGAAGCCCGGAAACTCGCGCGTATTGGCATACCATCCCTCCCACGGTCAGCTACTTACAGCTCTGTAGCTGCCAAACCTGTGCCGAGGAGAGATGTCGCCACTCAGACCAGCGATATCAGTGAGGCAACAATATTAGCGAAAGCCATCACTTCTTCGCCATCTGAGAAGCCTACCAAATCAGCAGCTCGGTCCGCATCTTCGATGCCTAACCCTCCATGAGGACGGAGTTCACCAGCACAGTCCCCGGCTAAAGCTTCAAGCTCCAAGACTGACAAGCCCGTTTTGTTTGATGCACTGCCCAAACGGTTTCAGACGAGCTACACCAAATCCGATGTCCTCAAGGATACTGGCAAAACTACCCGCCGCAAGAAGAGTCCTCGGGCGTCCAGAAGCTCCTCCTGTGAGAAGTCTTCAGGTGAGGACTCTGATCGACGCTTGTCCTCCTCGTCGATTACCGTGTCCAATCGATTTGGGGCCCTTGAACCGAAGTTCTCTATCGGGAAAGGGCCCCCTTCCGTGGAGGAGATGGAACTGGAGGATACGGACCACACTGCCAGAATGTTTTCCAGAAAACGGCACGACAATTCGGACATTAAAGGTGTTAGCCCAAAACCCAAAAAGAAGGGTAAACTGATTCGGCCACCTTCGAAGTCGTCATGAGGTGGAATAATCCTTCAACTTTTTTTCCCCTGTTCCAATGACGAGCCTATAGTGGAACATAGGTGGGCTTAGGGCACATCGCCAAGAGCTTGATTGATACTCAGTAAGTACGATCCATTATCGATTGCTTACAGGAGACTAAGCTGAGTCCTCAAGATTCCTTCCAACTAATGCGGTATACTACATTCAGGCATGATCTTGCTCCTGAAGAGCGTATTCCCGCGCACGGAGGTAGCATGATCCTCATCCAAGATGACGTATATGTGCTGCTTCGTTTATATCGCTCTCTGATCGGCTCCAAGCTGGACTATGGGTGCATAGTTTATGCTTCAGCTCGTCCATTTGTGCTAAAGAAATTGGACTTGCTCCATAACTGGCGTATTTCCAACCTAGCCCAGTTGTGAGTTTGTGCGCTGAGGTGGTAGAGCCTCCTCTGCAATATCGGCGGGAAGTTTAGCTGGGCAAATACGGTTGCGGGTTATGTAGTATGCCTTGGCATCCCACGTAGACATCTTATTCGAAGTAAGTTACAGGAACACACGTCCTAGTCCCAAGCTGCCAGGTTTCCGCCTCCGGGAGCCCCTTTAGGAGACTTTCAATTGACATGCCTAGGTTGTTTCCTAAGCGTGAAAGATTGTATCTCCCTTGACTGCGTGCAGCACCTCACGTAGTTCTGGGCATGATACTGTACAGCAAGCCAAGGACGCCCACGAGTATTATCTTCAGTTTAATTTAAGAGTTTTATCAGACTATAGGGGTTTTAGTTTATTTTATACCGACGCGAGCTCTGCAGGTGTTGGATACAGTGCAGAGCTCTATGCCATTTACCGAGCCATTTTACATTTTCGCCGCAGGAGGTTGGGTAATTGCCTTACCCTAAATGATTCCTTTAATGTACTCCAGAGCCTTTGTGCGCTGTACAACTGCCAGCCTATTGTACAGCGTATCCAGAAAGCCCTCCACACCTTAAACGCCTCAGGGTTAGCGTAGTGTGTGCATGTGTTCCTGTTCACATGGGCTTGCAGGGGAATGAAATGGCGGATTCGGCAGCCAAGACGGCAGCGACGCAGCTCACGTTTTATATAGAATCGGTGACATCGGAAGATTTTAGACTTCTACTGCGGAAAGGTGTGGTGTCCTGCTGGCGGGAAGAGTGATCCGCTCTCCGCAGGAATAAACTACGATCCCTCAAGGCCCTTCCGATTCCCTGGGTAACCTCCTGCCGTTTCTCTCATCGTGAGGAGATACGCCTGGCTGGGTTACGGATTGGCCACTGCATTTTTAGCCACAACTTTATGCTAAATGGGGTCCTGCTCCAGACTGCCCGTTTTACGGTGGAGCTCTGTCGGTCCGCCACGTGCTTTTAGAGTTTTTTTACCTAGCAGATGTCCTCCGGTCGCTCCAGCTGCCGTCCAGCTGACGGACGAACAGGATGTGGCCAAAGCATTTCAGCTACTTTTATGTGTCTATTTTAAAATTTAGTTCTACATTTTAACCATTTTAATCTTTTAGATTTTTGTCTTACGTGTGTTTTATATTATCTGCGATTTTATTTAGGATGGATTTATTGCAGTTATTTTATCGCCTGTTTTGTTAGCATGATCTTCTTTTTAAGGACGCTGATAACCGCCCAGTCGAGCGCCCGTAAACACCATCACTCCCTCCCTCACTAGTAGATTAGGTATTCAAATTTCTAATGCCGCTACGACATGCAGAGTTTAATAATAATAATAATAATAATAATAATAATAATAATAATAATAATAATAATAATAATAATAATAATAATAATAATAATAATAATAATAATAATAATAATAATAATAATAATAATAATAATAATAATAATAATAATAATAATAATAATAATAATAATAATAATAATAATAATAATAATAATAATAATAATAATAATAATAATAATAATAATAATAATAATAATAATAATAATAATAATAATAATAATAATAATAATAATAATAATAATAATAATAATAATAATAATAATAATAATAATAATAATAATAATAATAATAATAATAATAATAATAATAATAATAATAATAATAATAATAATAATAATAATAATAATAATAATAATAATAATAATAATAATAATAATAATAATAATAATAATAATAATAATAATAATAATAATAATAATAATAATAATAATAATAATAATAATAATAATAATAATAATAATAATAATAATAATAATAATAATAATAATAATAATAATAATAATAATAATAATAATAATAATAATAATAATAATAATAATAATAATAATAATAATAATAATAATAATAATAATAATAATAATAATAATAATAATAATAATAATAATAATAATAATAATAATAATAATAATAATAATAATAATAATAATAATAATAATAATAATAATAATAATAATAATAATAATAATAATAATAATAATAATAATAATAATAATAATAATAATAATAATAATAATAATAATAATAATAATAATAATAATAATAATAATAATAATAATAATAATAATAATAATAATAATAATAATAATAATAAT
>CM060948.1:236318999-236321499 GCA_030765055.1 Mantis religiosa | reverse complement strand
TATTTCCAGATACTTGCATCTGAATCGCAATAAATGTTGTCAGAAATTATTTGAAAGCACATGTCAGAATAATTTTCATGTTCAAGTATGTTCACTTTTCCAACATTTTGTACTGAATATTTACACTATTTCCTTCTCCCTTACCACTTTATTAATCATCACGACAAAATTCTACTTTGTTTACCTACTGTGATTCTTTATACTGCGACTTTGTGGGTTCGTAGAATTAAAAGTTTAGTTTGTAGAAATTCAAAATGCTCTTTATTTCAAGCAAAACACGTTTTGTACAGCCCTGACAGCAGCCGAATGACGTAACATACATACACGCAGTCTCTTGTTACTTTACCACACATAAACGACACAACGCACTTGCAGTACAGTTCAATAATCCTCACACTGCACAACCGCAACTTGCCACCGACTGACTAGCCACGGCTATCTTATACCTCCACTCGTTGTTCTAGAACTCACTGGATCGCTCGAAAGCTGCCGAAGTTTCACGGCCTTTCACGAGTCAGCGAGAAACTCCAGACTATCTCTGTCTCTTTCTCGGTCGGGAAGCGTTCAGCGCCCGCGCGCACGTGGGCGTGGCTTAGGGCACTTTATGTCTCTTTCTTTTCTGCCAATTGGCTTGTCGCAACTCCAACGAAATAATGCGATAGCTGACAATACTTTAGAAAGTTATTACGGTTTCAAATAATATAATGTTTGTCCTTGAGCAATACTAGGTGAGCAACTAATCGGAGTACTGCGGTGTTGTCGTATGCCATTCCCCCTATGTGGTATGTGACGAGCGCCAAAGTAATTAATCTCAAATAAATAATATTCGCGCTAAGATAAATATTCATATTTTGCGAAAACTGATCCATGTGGAAGGAGATAAAAAAAAACATATTTTTAGGACAAATAGTTTTCTTAATGCAAATAAATAAAATAGATACCATTATATTATAACAATGCATTGCGACGTAAGCACTGTATTGAGTATCATTATTTGTTGGCATGTATGTGTGAACGTATATTTGAAATTACTCAGAGCTGAAACGTAAACATTTGACCTGAAGTGATAAAAGAAATATGTACTTTGAATAAGCCAAGGTGTTTGTTAAATTCGATGAGAGGAAACAATACACTTCCTGCTGGTCTGGCAGAACTTGTCTGGTCACATTATATCTTTGTTTATGATTGGTTCGTAATCTATATTTACCCTAGAGTTCAAAGCAGTACTATTCAGTTACTTTTCCATGAAAAGGTGTATCAGCTGAATCAATGAGATGGGGTCCACCTTCCCCCTTACTACTGTCAGAACAATCCAGCTGAGTTAATGTGGACTGAAATTATGTTGCAAATAAAAATAATACTTTTAAGCTCACTGACGTTGAATGACTTTCTCACGAAGAAATTAACAAGAATCAAAACAAGACTGGGAAAACTGATTGAGACATCAGATAAACTACAAGAAGACGACTTTTGGAAAGAAATAGCACGTAATGATATTTTGGGACCTATAATCATAAATTTGCAGTACTCAGACGATGAAGACAATGACAATGACGAATTGTCTCTTAACGTAAGTAACATTAACAGCTATACGGATGCACTGCTGGTATTTTCATTCGATTAGAAAAATAAGTAATTCATAAACTATAATTAATTTTAAACTAAATATTTAAATTATTTGCGTAATATACGAATATCCACGTTGAAATTGTGATTTCAGCAACCGCATTATTATAAAACTTTGGAAAATTCAGTTTGCTTTCCCTTACGTCTAGCGCCAAGAACACTCGCAAGTGTGCTAGAGAGAGAGGCAGATATAAAAAGAGAGGGGATAACGAGGTGGCAACGGTGAAGGCTCTAACGCATCTGATTCGCTACAGGCGAGAACCCTTCCCATTTGAAACACATTGTAGTAATGCGTTTCAGTTCGTTTCCTGCCCAGTAAACTCATTCATGTCAGCATTTGTAAATTAAACATGTTTGTGATAAATATATCGCCCTTTTTATGCTCCTCAGTTCTGCCAACTACCACCAATTCACAAATTTTATACTGCATTAATATACAAACAAGAGAATAACACAACCACATCAGAAATTACAGAAGTCTGAAACTGGCTTTGAATTACCCGTGGGTAAGGAAATTACGCTTATCGTAACCAATTACTTCCAGCAAAGGTAAATTAAAATATGCATCAAGCTCGAGTCACATGTAACTCGTCAATATTTCCTTTAATAGCTCTGGTGCCGTTTTTATAAAACTAACCAAATTCACATAAATGGATTAGCACATAGTGAAGAAAAAGTTGTGTTGACAGTTACGGTGCATATTACAATGCATACCTATAAGATAACATAATCATATATTTTGACTTGATTTCAATGGTGACCTCTGTACTCTGCTCAAACTGTAAGGGACTGTGCAATGTAACGGTATGTTACTAATACTTAGTTGATGTATTAGTCAATATAATTGTTCCATTCTTCATACCATATCTGAAGG
>CM060948.1:236293999-236313999 GCA_030765055.1 Mantis religiosa | reverse complement strand
AGCTCCTAGGTTATCTCGGATGCCCGCAAGCCATGCGGGGTAACCGGTGTTGTCTAGAACGACGTCTAGTGGGGTCATAATCTCCCAAGGACCTGACAAGGGCGCTTCTGTGGTTGGGTAAACTTGCGTACAATTTTGATGCACGGCGCCTAATTTCATCCTCCACGTATTGAAGACTCAAGGCCTCGTGAAGGAACGTGGTAGGAAAAGTGGTAGGAAAATAACGTCCCACAGAATATATAGACCAGCAAATGCCTTTTATAAATCTTTCATAAAATTTCTCTTCGCATAAACAAATTAACTAGGTTCAGGTTTAATTCGCGGAACACTAATTACACCTAAAACGAATTAGAAACTACTGTCTGATTTATTGCGTTTGTAAACATAAAGCTCACTAAGTTCTTTCAAGTACCTAGTAAATAGCCACAACACGAATTCCAGGCATTAAACATATTTATAAAAACAACTTCTTACTGATAAACTCTAGTGACCCCTCTTGGCAGCAACGGGAGTTTACTATCCAACGCACGTACATGAGGATCGAAGTGACATGACAGCTGTAAACGACCGAGTTTGAATCTCGGTCAGGGTTAGTCATCTGGATAAGGATGTTTTCTCCCCTGGTATTTCCCTTAACCTTAAAGATAAATGTCGAGTAACTCTAAGCTCTACGGACCCAATGCTCATTTGAACATCTCCCTCTCCATCCTCTTCACTTCAGGGATTAGGTATTTCTGCCTGTTCCGTCTTCGCATTCCATCAACTATTCCCATCTAATTGTAGGGCGTCCTAATCTCTTTTTCCACGAGGATTGTATCTTCTTATTAAAACCGGTACTCTTTCTTCATCAATTCTATTCATTTGTTCTTTCCAATTCTGTATATTTTCTTCTATTTTGTCCTGTAATTTATATATGCCTAGCTCCTCTCGAATAGTTTCATTTCTTATTAAATCTCCTCTAGTAAAATGTTTAATTCTTCTTAAGAACCTCATTTCTGCTTCCTGTATCTTACTTTTATCTCCTTCTTTTAATATCCGGGACTCACTTCCATACAGAGCAATGGAACTCCTATCGTTTTATAAAATTTTAACTCTGTTTCTTTCCTTGTTTTGTTTTTCAATGTTCTTGCTATAATTCCACACATCTGCTGAAATTTGTTTATTCTGTTTTCCATGTCTTTATCTAAATCAAAGCTTACATCACAGCCAAAGTAGCTGAAATTCAAAAGCTGTTCTGAGCATTTATTTTCAATGCTTATTTTTTACCTTACAGGATATTCTCCTCAATGTAACATTATTTTCGTTTTCTTTGTGGATATATTTAGATTGTATTCTTTTCCCAGTAAGTATATTTTATACATGTAACGTTGAAGGCTTTCTTCATTTTGTTCTATTATTGCTGCATTATCAGTATAGAGTATCATATTTAAGTTTTTATTTCCATTTAGTTGTATTCCTTCATTCACTTGTTTTTTTTTCAAGCTTTTTTATCCAATCGTCCAAGTATATATTAAATAATGTGGAAGAAAGGCTACATCCCTGTCTTACTCCTTGATGTACTTTTATTTCTTCTGTTTTTATCGTGCCTATATTTATGATAATTTTTGTGACTCTATATAAGCTTTTAATTATTTCTACTATATGAGGGGGATATCTCCTTTTGTCCATTATTTTCCATAATTTATTTCTATTTATAGAATCAAATGCTTTTTCGAAGTCTACAAATACTATGTGAGTTTCGAAGTTGACTTATCGTCTTTTTTCTAAAATTCTCTTTATACTCAATTCTATTATTTCTTTAAACGACTATTTACAATTTTAGGTGCTCATTTGAACATCAGTTCGCTAATTACATTCATCGTCCGATGTGACTTTATGTTGGAGAACATATCAGTGCTACAAGTAAAACTGCGATTGCCATGAAAAGTTTTCTTTCTACAGATGGACACAGATATGACATTTATCGTTAGATGACAATAATATAAGTAGAAATAAACACAAAGGGAATATATATCTAGATACAGAAGGAACCTTTTCATATATGGGAACTGAAAGTACTGCACTAACCTTAAATAGTAATAGATCTAATGCAACTTTATGCATTTCTATCAGATATCCCAACAAAAGCAATACATATTTGAACGTGCATAAAGCAGATGATCAATCAATAAACAGATCTTTACGAAAACAATGAGCCAGCAAGCAAAATTATCACTGACCCTGGTGAATAGAGGATTATACATTTAGGAATCAGAAAGCTGAATGTTGCTCTAATTGAAGCAACTATATTCCGTTTCGTTGTGGCCCGCATTTGGCACGCCCGGATTACATTCCCGTGGCCAACCTACTTGAGCCATGGGTTCTGCGGGGGGTTTTCCTGGGACGCTATGCGAATTCTGAGTAGGTTAATTACATCCCCCGAATTTACTGCTCCTCCATTTCATCTCCATTATCATTTCATATCATATTTCATCTGGTGTTCTCTTTCAGGTTAGAAGTGTCGGCGTGAGTCTCAGCGGCGCATGTCACGATTATATACTATGAGTAAGCACTTTCTCCTCCGGCGGGACGGACTCTGGTCTCCAAGCCAGACTAGTAGGCCAATTTAGATACGTAGCAGGCAGGTTGTGTAAACCTGCATGGGGTATCCTGCTCTTGGGAGGCGGTCTCCGTTCTCCGAACCGGTCTCGTGACTATTTCTGGGCCACGGTTTGTGAGCTGATGATTGTCCTGGACAACAAATGTTCCGTATACCGAATAACAGCTTTCTTGTAAAGATAACAGTGTAGCACTGAGTTCATTTATTCCCAAAATTTTTACCCAGAATGGAAAAGATTTCAAACATAGATGACAATTCTAATGTTCCTGAGGATTGTACATTGAAAGTGCCACCAGTTTGCTCTAAAGGTATAGGAAATTACTAGCCTCTGACATAGAGTATACGCAGTCACACAAAATCAAAATGACACGAAAATAAGAGGCTGAACAACAAAGGCATCGTTGCATGTATAGACTGAGTGATACTTAGAAATTAATATAATCATTGTTATTTAACAGTAGTTTTCTGTGCCTTGAGTTTGGGAAAAGCTGTTTGTTGATGTTTAAGCTTCAATTTTGCTGACTGGCAAAACATGTAGTTTGGACTGGTGAATTAATTACACATCCTGCTGATCAGGGGAAACAACACACAGGTGGCCAGTGGCAGATCTCAACACTTTTTCAACTATGTAAACAGTGATTGTACAAGAAAATTCAATATTTGAGAGTAAAATATTAGTTAGCGTGGGAATTGCTGATTTGGCTAGTAGCTGCCATTTTGGGTAGGACCCCTGTTTAAGCTTGCTTGAGTTAGCTCACGCGTGAAATTTATAATGAACTTTAAGCTGGGCTTTATGCCAGAGGTCTTTATGCTGGAAGTTTATTCAGGGAACATGCGGCAGGCCACACATTAAGACTAGTTTCTCCGGAGCTGATGCTGGTCCTAAATTCAGGCTCATCATGCCACCTACTACTGGTGACTACTCCACACTTTGCATCCTCAGCTATATACAAGCACATCTCCAAGGTAAGCCCGTCTGGGTCTTTGATGTACTAATGTAATTGTGATCACTATTCCACCCCAAGTCTGTTCAAGACTTCCGGAGTGACTTGTCTTGAGACCCAATCATTAGGTTTTAACAAATTGGCATTTTATAGAACCTTTTGTTGTCTCTATTTATCTATCTTTAACCTAGCTACAAACTCCCTCTACCAATTAGTTCTACCCTCTGACCCCCTATCATTTCAGCTACGCTGCCAGTTGCAAAGTAGGTTGTAAACCATTAAGGTGAAATCCCTTTAAGTATACACAGTCCTATATCCACAACATATGGTATAAATCTCTATGGCCAGCAATCATAATTGCAACAGTATCCTCATTGACTTTAGAATATTTTCCATCTTTTACTAGATAGTTTGATTCCACATATCAACCATATTAGAGATATAAGAATCATGAAATCAAAAAGTTTTCCGTATCATTGTGAAACCTTCCTTACTCCGTTACTGAAGCAAAATATTAAATGGATTTCAGCGTTTGCACTGTTCTTTGCAGAAAGTAGCAAGTTTTTAGGAGAAATAACCAGTACAACTTGAAGCTAATGATTCAGCAAAATCAATCCTCGATTTAAAATGCCTGGTTTACAATGTAATCAAAATTGAACCATGCAGAAGACCCAGATATATCTACAGTATAATCGCTTTGGAATGTATTATAAAGAAGTATTCTCACCTAATCATATCAGCTATTTAAAGTGTCTTAAAAGGAAGATGGGTGAATTTCCACACTTCGTACTTGTTCGGTTGTTTAATTTTAGTTTTAAATGGTACAATATACATTTTCTTTCTTTAAATCATCTCTCCTCTGCCTTTTCCCATACATAGAGGTTTAGATGTGGGAGCGTTACGGAATGCACATCAGCATTAAAGCGAGTGCGAGGCGCGCTTAAGCGGTTTGGCTGTATTAAACCGCAATGAAACTTTCCAGATCGTGCGGTCTCTAGATGTAAAAAGTTAGGCTGTGGTTATCGTATATATGAACTTTTTGTTGTTGTTCCATTTGACTAAAGTGGTGGCCTTTCCTTGAAACCTGTTGTCAAATCGGCAATGGTGTTAACTCATATATATTTGTCACTGGATATCTATACATTAAATCACACACACACGCACACACACAAACACACACATTCGCACTATTATTAATACTTCCAGACACTGAAAAATTGAGGGAATAATCTTGGCTAAAGAAACATTTCCACTTTCCAACTGCTGTTCGAGCCCGTCGCTGCTCGCACAGCGGGCTTGTGCTCCACCGACTGAGCTACCGGGCATGAAATGTGTAGTGTTTAACGCCCGCTTTTACTACATACGGCACCGCAGGCGGTGACACTGATGATACATGAGATGAAGATGGAGCACCGGTGGAATGAGATGGCGGGGGAAACCGGAGGTCCCGGAGAAAACCCACCCCAGCGCCGTGTTGTCCACCCCAAATCTCACTTTGCGGTCGCCTGGGATCGAACCCGGGCCGCCTTGGTGAGAGCCAAGCGGTCTAACCACTGAGCCACGGCGCAGCCAGCTACCGGGCAGGCTACATATACAGGATGTTTCAAAACGACACTGAACGAATATATAGAAGTATTTGCTCAGTTTCTATATGCCACATATAGATGGATTTTAGCGCCAATAGAGCCAGATTAAAAAACGCTCCAGAGTGGTGTGGATTAGGCAGTGACAGGAACAACGAGGCGTGCCTCACGCTATCGAAGTTCGCAGATAGGTGACACCGTGCCACCTGCTGTAGCTGTTTGTGAACATACCGACATACTCCACGGTAGCCTGCTACTATTAAAAATTTCTTTTGCGTATGAAACCCAAATAAGGAATATAATCTTTATTTATTTGTTTATGGGTGTTTAACGTGCTCCAACTTTCCGTTATAACAGTCGATGACGGCAAATAAGCTGGTGGACATATGCAACATAGACCTATTAGGTGGAAGTTATTGTTAGTGAAATTGAGGATGGAAGCATTAAAGGATAAAAAGAATATAGAAGAATATAAAAGAATTGTAGATAAAGGTCACCAAAACTAAATGGCTTTTGCAATGAGACAAGCATTTTATTACACTGTGTTTAATAATACTAAATAAAGCATTTGTAACGGAAAAGGAAGCTGTCGATTTTACAGTAACTACTTGAAAGTACTGTACAATTAAGATACTAGCAAAATGAGCAACTTTGGAAATGTCCCAGTCATTAGTCGACATTTTCACAAATAACTGCCCTTTGCACCATTACCTGAAAGTGAGGCTAGAGGCTAGAAAAAGAGCAAGATCAATGCTTTTTTTTTTCGTGATCGGCGCGTCCCGTTACTTTTGAGGTTCATTCAGCAGTGCTTCCTGCGCTGCCTAATCACAAAATAATGTAATATTTAATGCTGCATAAAATTATAACTAACAGAATTTCGAACCTGCAACATCGAAATTCGGACTAGATAAGTTATAAACTACGAAACGGCTATATTCGTTCGGTGTCATTTCGAAATAACCTGTATGAGCTTGTACTATAGTAGAATTGAGGCTTAATCCCGAGTCACGGTATTTTAGACTTATTTCACGATGCGACTAACAACAAAATATTACCACAGGATGCCACCTGGGAGAATGTTATTCTTGCACTTTGTTTTCCCTAGCTTTTGTAAGTAAACATACGCTTGCGCAATGATAAATAGAAGCTGGTATCTGTGCTAACACACTTTTTTCCTGTAATTCCTGTAAGACAGTTAAAAAAGTAATATATGTGCCGTTCTATAACATTTTAAATGTTGACATTTTCTGCTACTGGGGGTGTCTTATTTTCCATTAAGTATGGGACTTAACACTCTTTAAATTTCTTTCGCACTACTTAATGGCTGGGGCTTATAAAACAGATCATTAATATGATTTTGTGGAAAAGTTTCAGTTCGGTTTGAAGAGGAGGGCCTTAAAAAGTCCAAACACTGCGACCATCTGCAGATCTATTATGCATCGAGTGAAAGTTTAATATTCATCTGCAAATGTAAATGCGGAAGAGCAGATGATTTGTAGAAAGAAAATACGTATGGACTAAATAAAATTAGACGTAATCAATTAAAAAGCCTACAATGCACGCACCCTCCCTCACTTTTTAGGACACCTTGTTATGCAGGGAACTGTAGTGTATTATTTTGATACAATTTCGCATGCGCGGAGAGAGCTGGCAACCCATTCATTCCTCTTCTTATAAACTAGAGTCCTTTGGCTACGTTTTACGACCTGGGGCCATTCAATCCCGATCAGAAAAATCACTTTCTCTCTCCAGCTGTGTTTTTCTTTCAGTGGACGGTGGCTTTTCACACTTAAACGTCGGTCTCGGTACAAACCCGTGACCTTGGTAATAGTAGGCCGTCTAACTAAGCCACCCAGACTGTCATTAAATTCCCATTGCTTTATTTATCTATTAACATTCATTTATATATTTATTTTACAAACTGTACTTTCAAATGCTTAATTTTTCATTTTTTATGTTAATTGAAATGAGGGTATGCAGATATAGTACCGTTATAAATTTATTGGGGTACACAGAAACATAAGAAAAACTAAGAAAAGTAATAAGTTCATATTAAGGACCCTAGACTTCCAGAGGCTACTAACTCGTGTTCCGGCACACCAACAGGGTGCTCCCATCTCATCCGTTCCTCCCAGGTGTATGACATACAATAATCTCTCTGTAAGTTCAGTGTGGAACTCCCTCCGATTCTAATCCAATCTAAAAATATATTAAAATCCTTAAAAGGTGGTGCAATATGCCGGTTTTTAAATGCCCATACTGTTTGCAGTGTATGAGACACAAGAACTGCAATCAATGAACAAAAATAGAACGATAGATATTATGCCATATTCATTTGTGTGCTTAAAAGTAACAGGCCCATGTTAGTAGATTTACTAACATGTAAAGCAATTGCGCAATAAAATTCCAACACATCAGTAGTCCTCATAATTAACCCAAACTATCTGGAAATGAATTATTTTCGAAGAAAAGCTTTGGGAAAAAACCTACCATCAAAACTTATGATTGCTTTATACCACTTATTGGTATGCCAAATGAGAGAACTATTAATAAACCACATTTTTTCATCTGCATTATTTCTGTTTTGTAACACTTATTTATTGCTTATTTCTTGCTACGTATACTCAATACTGCCATCTCGATTTGCCATCTATTAACCATTCAACTTAATTTACTATACAAAGGATTAGTAAAAGTGTTGTTTCGGCAAAGTAAATAACATAAAACAAAATAGGGTAAACTACGTCGAGGACAGTTCTGTCAAATTGAAAGTAATCTTGATGAATCTTTATAAATGCTCATTTAGGTAGCTCTTTGGAATATAAATAAGTATGATACACAAGTATGAAATACAAGTAGACAAAATAAAGTAAATGAATAGTTTTGATTTCCCCTAGATATCCCTTTCCCTCGGAATGTCATCACCAGACATCGGATTCCGTACACCTTAGCAATCAATGTACGCGCACAGGTACTATACAAGGTCAAGCGCGACATCAACAAACGTCCGTGTCAACAAGTATACCGAAGCACTGTGTGTACACTCCGGTACGGATACAAAAGGTAACCTACGTTAGAGCAATATGCCACCATCCTCATTGCTTTCGTTGTGGGAATTACAGTGTTCAACCACGTTCATTCGTAAATTGTCAATTGTGAATTTTCTGCGCCTCTTACTGAAACAATTTAAAAATATTGGGAGAAATTTCGTTCAATGTCATATCACGTTAATGGTGCATATGTGTAGTACAAATTAGTTTCGTATGTTTGTTCGAGACTTAGTTTATTTCTTATATTAAGCAGCATTGAAAATCCCGTATTTTTGTATAGGATACTGGACAATTAATTTTTTGATTGTTTGGTACATGGTGAATTTTTTATATTGTTAATTTTTGCAGACACCTCCTCGATTGCTTTTAGACAGCTCGATAGTACATTCTACAAGCTGTTTTTGTTGATAATATACAAAACATTTGATTTATAAAATGGAGGTTGTCCAATAATAGTTGTGAAAGTAATGCTATTAACACAATATGTCAAACATCTTCAACTCCCTGCAAGACAGATCTACCTGCGTGGCGAGCAGTAGTTGTAATGAAACTAAAGCTACGCGTTGCGAACCGGACCATCCCTGCGTGTTATCCCCGGGACTGACATCAGCAGTTCTACACTGCGAGATTCGTTAACTCCATATCCCTTTAGAGGTGTTCGGAGTCCGATGTCTAGTCATCGTAATTTATTGGAGTCTAATCAGAACACATACAAAATCTGGTGAGTTACATTCACATGACTTTCTGTGCTAAAGTTATTTTAATAAATTGTGTTTTAAAGAAGCTTGCATTTATTGAGAAACACATAATGGCCTATTCCTTAAAATTTATCAATTATAACATTTTACAAAATTACTGCCGAATGAAGAGGACTTCATAGGCCTCAGAAAATTCAAAATATACATTTAATTTAACATGTAAATATATTTAATATACGGCATTTAAATAAAATAGAATCCTTTGTTATAAAATAATTTTTAAATGGATCAATTCGGGTGCAGGATTTTCTTAATTAACTTTATGTGATATGTTTGAAAGATGATAAAACTTAAATACTAACTTTGGTATTGTTTAGACTCTCCTTTTTAAATTGTGTTTACGGTCTCTCATATCATTAAAATAAAAAAAGAATCAGGAGTGCTCAAATTACGTATTCCCAGTCCGATTCCGTGCAAATACTTAAATTCACAGCAACAGCAAATACGTTTCGCTCACTTTCTTCTCGGGCAGCCAGCCAGGTGAAGAAATGATCAGACAACAACGTTTCGGGAGTGTACATCTCCCCCATCATCAGGATATTTATAAAATGTTATAACGACAAATGAAATACTGTATATAACACAAGTATAAACAAAGACAAAGCACTATCAAAATTCACATTACTGAACAAAAGACTGTTTTCAGTAAATTAAGTGCCAGGTCAGGAGATGGCGTGAGTACAGAAAATTGTGTCAAACAAACGTAACTACTTAACTTGATTATCAAGCTGTATTGATCTTTGCTTCTTAATTCGATGGATTTCCATTTTAAGACCGGTTTCCAAGAGGAGCTGAACTGAAATCCAGCATCACGATTAAGCGTGCTCCTTTCAGAGGAAATCGCCAAAGCCTCTTTATTTTTCCGCCCGCATTTTGCCAAGATGGGCGTTTCCCGAAAATTGTCTCTATGGTCGTTATCAAAACAATACTCTGCCGGTCCAAACTTCTCAGGTTGAATTAAATACTGTGTCTTATTAAATGATATTTGCTGGGAAACCACCCACGGCTTCATGCCTGCTATGCAGATCACAGGTTCGAACTCCAGCTAGGGAGTGAGAAGTTTTCTTTGGTCAAAATTCTTTCACGTGAGAGTTAATGAGTGTGCGTGTTTGTTTGTGTGTTTGTGATATTTAATGTACAAATGACTCGAAGGCCTAAAATGCTCTGTATAATAGTTAAAACATACCTTCGATATAATCCATGAAGTAAAAGGCGGGGTACGAATGGAACAATAAGAAAAAAAAGACACTTCCTTTCGTAAGCCAACAATTCATTTTATATGCCATTGCGGTTTGTTACAGTCAGTGAATTATTAAACCCATCTGTTTAATAATTAGTTATACATATTTTACTTTTTTCAACACATTTATAATTAATATTCATTTCTTTTACTTCAGAAAGATGTACAATAGACTTTTGGCTACACCATTAACTTTAAAATCACAAGTTCTAAATGCATATCGGCATTCATATTTAAGGTATAGGAGACATATTGATAAAAGCTTTAAGTACCAGATTTTTAAGCCAAACATAGCAGAATAGGGAGCATTGTCTTGCAGGGAAACATTTGACTTTAAAATTTCAATATGGAATCGGTTTTGAGGTCTCCTGGTTGCAGAGACAGCACGTTTTAAAAACAAATTCAAGCAAGATGTACTGTTTCTCTTGGACATACCTGAAAACTATAATGATGATGATGATGATGATGATGATGATGATGACGATGATCCCTACGCCGATATCGGGATCGTAATTGGATCCAAATCGCCAGGGCACGGGCGTGATACTTCACTAAAATCCTTCAAGTAATAAGATATAATACTGAAATAATTTTAGAGAAATTCCAAATTATATTTAATTTCAGTATCTTCCAAGAATACGAGTAAGTATGCCACAAAGATATTAAAGGAACACTTTTCACGCCAAACTACTTTCATATTGAACTTATCTTGTTGCTTTGTATTTTCTCAAGGTGGCTTTAACGATTTTGATTAAGAAACTACAGGATACTTTACCCATAAAGGACACCTATACACTTTTTTCCCTTTTACTTCAGAGCATCCAAAATATTTATATGTAGCTATGTTAAAAGCCCGTCCTGCACCGTGGCCTAGTGGGCTAACGCAGCATTCCTTGCTCCCTGGCCACGGAAAGCGGCACGAGTTCAATCCTACCCATGACGTGTGGATTTTAAGTCCGGATATAGTACCGGTGCCTACTCAGCATCGTGAGGAAAGTGAGGAGCTTACGTTGGGTAAGCGGCCCTGGTCACGTAAACCAACATTTCGGCTGGGGGATGCCGAGATGTTGACCACATCTCCTTCCCGTATCGATTGGATGATCGTCCAGCTCTACCTTGCGTAAGTGGGCGTGAGGCCGGTAGTCGGGTTGGTAGGCCTCGGGCTGTTGCGTCAGGGTTTATTTATTTATTTATTTATTTATTTATTTATTTATTTATTTATTTATTTATTTATTTATTTATTTATTTATTTATTTATTTATTTATTTATTTATTTATTTATTTATTTATTTATTTATTTATTTATTTATTTATTTATTTATTTATTTATTTATTTATTTATTTATTTATTTATTTATTTATTTATTTATTTATTTATTTATTTATTTATTTATTTATTTATTTATTTATTTATTTATTTATTTATTTATTTATTTATTTATTTATTTATTTATTTATTTATTTATTTATTTATTTATTTATTTATTTATTTATTTATTTATTTATTTATTTATTTATTTATTTATTTATTTATTTATTTATTTATTTATTTATTTATTTATTTATTTATTTATTTATTTGTTTGTTTGTTTGTTTGTTTGTTTGTTTGTTTGTTTGTTTGTTTGTTTGTTTGTTTGTTTGTTTGTTTGTTTGTTTGTTTGTTTGTTTATTTATTTATTTATTTATTTATTTATTTATTTATTTATTTATTTATTTATTTATTTATTTATTTATTTATTTATTTATTTATTTATTTATTTATTTATTTATTTATTTATTTATTTATTTATTTATTTATTTATTTATTTATTTATTTATTTATTTATTTATTTATTTATTTATTTATGTATTTATTTATTTATTTATTTATTTATTTATTTATTTATTTATTTATTTATTTATTTATTTATTTATTTATTTATTTATTTATTTATTTATTTATTTATTTATTTATTTATTTATTTATTTATTTATTTATTTATTTATTTATTTATTTATTTATTTATTTATTTATTTATTTTTTATGTTAAAAGACCATGTTACTCGATTGTAAGTACGGCTGCAGTCTGTATATTCCTATTTTCCAAGGGCTATCTTGTGACTAGGACCTTGGCCCTTTAGCTTTTGGTGGACCTCTTTTCCTTTTACTTCATTTCATTTTCTGATGCTTTCTTTATCTTATTCTTCTTAAATGTTCCTCTACACTCTTGTTTATTTTAATTTCCTTAACCCAAGACAGCGGTGCTCAACTCAAACGAGATAGGGGAAGTTGAACTTACCTAATTGAACCCACTGCGAGAGAATGAGCCACTTTGCGCGGTTACTGAGTTCCAGTGCAGAACCGCGGTGTTCCTTACGTATAGGAAATGAAAGGTGTGCACTTTCATCCGCCACTTGTTGCCTTGGTCACTGGTCACCGTAAAATAACATCCGTAAGGAAAGTGAGCGCTTGGTCTATGTTTGAACACTCCTGACCTAAGATATACACAAAAATTACCGAAAAATAGATATCTTGAAATAATACAATTTATTTCACAAACCTGTACCTGTGGTATTAGCCGCTTGAGTTATTTATTATTATTGTTTTTAGTTTTATGGTGCCTTATTCATTTGTTTGAAGCGCTGTGACCATTCAATGGTTCCTTGCTATCGTGCAATTGAAAGATTAAAGGAATTCAAGGTCTGTCTATATCAACCCGCTTACTAATCTCCTGACTCTCATTTCAGACACTTATATTGCTCTTTTATTGAAGTTAAGTGATATGAATCTATTTCTCTGAAGGTTTATATCGATTAATAATAGCAAAACTTCATATCTTTGTAACACGTTACACCAATCTTTGCAATGAGGTTTATGCGAACATGGACTTTCAAGAGTGTCCCTGTAGCTTCGGACCTCCATATCTCTATATGAAGTGGGCAGAAACATAAGCTGCTGCAAGAGTAGTTAGTAGAAGCGATATAAAAGCAAATTATAGCAAATAACAGATGTCATGAGAAAACAACACATCAGATTTGTTTACCTAGAACTTTATGTATGCCACATAACAATCCTCTTTCAGTATATGCCTTTTATATTTTGTTAAATTTGCGTACTTTGTCATTGCAAATTTTTACATTTTATCTTATTTGAAAACATAAACTTTTGGTAGAAAAAATGAAAAAGGAGGGAGCAAAGTTACAAAGGACGTAATTACAATATTAGAACTGCAGATTTCGGGGTGGAGGTGTCAGATGGGAGTATCAAGTGCTGGATATGTACCATTTCATAGTGGAAATTTTTAATTTCATGTTTATTTTTCTGAGATTCTGCTATGTTGTACTAAGAGGGTTTTGAGCTATTTGTGAAATTCAGTCTGTTATATTAAGATTACATTATAGTTCCAGATAAATGTCCACTGCATAAATTGCTCCGTAAATTTCAGCACTACTTCTATGAACAAAATTAAGTAATTAGGGCGAAATTAATAAGAAATGTTTCAGGAACTATTAATTATGGTTTATTTTTATACAAAAAGTTTGGTAAAGGAACATGTTTTAGTTCTCTTAACATCATTTTATCTCTCTCTCTCTCTTCAAGGTTAAACGTCCCCCAATGCAGATCACGTCGGATGCTCTTTTTTAATTTACATATTCCAACGTTAAGTCATCGGACGACGAAAGAAATGGGTAAAATGATGCTCATATAAGCTTAGGGTCCATAGAGATTACAGTTATCCGACATTCACTTTCAAAATAAGCGAAAACTTCGGGAAACAAGCCTATCCAGATAAGTCGGGCTGACCGAGATTCGAACTCGGGACTTCTTGAAAGTGAGGCTGACACACTACCATCTACGCAACAGACGAAGGCTGAAAATGAACGAAATGATGCTCAAATGAGTTTACGGTCCAAAGAGCTAACAATTTCTCGAAATTTTTATCTCAGAATAAAGCAAAACGCCGGAAAAATATTATCCTAAAAAGACTAGTCAGACAGGCTACCATCTACACAACAGAGGCGGGCAGTCAATGAATGAAATCATTCTCAGCGGAGCTCTGAGTCCAAACGCTTTTAAATTACTTGCCATTTATCTTGCAACATAATGAAAAACAACACAGAAACTTATTTTTATAAATAACCCTGACCGGGATTCGATCCGGGATCTTTTAAACATGAGGTAGACACACTACAATCTAAGCAATAGAGGCGGGCTGACTATGAATGAAATGATGCTCTATGTCCAAAGAGCTTATAATTCAGATTTATATTTTGGGATAAAGGAAAAATCTGAAGAAAAGAAAACCTTATCCAGATAGGTAGCCCTTTCCGAGTTTCGAACTCCGGAACCTTTGATCGTGAAGTAGACATACTATCATCTACAGAACAGGGGCGGGCGGACAATGAATGCAATGATGCTTGAATGAAATTTGGTTCCGAGGAGCTTACAATTACTCGCCATTTATCTTGAAGAATAAGGGAAAACCCTGGAAAAGCCTTACCCAGAAAAATCTGCAAAATATCCTTATCCGATAGGTAGCCCTGACGAAGATTTGAACTCGGCAGGCACACTCTCCTCACACGAGTATGCAGATGAAGTACTGAACTCGATTCAAATTCAGTATTGAGATTTGGCTTGAGGTACATTTATTTGAGGTTCACTAAACTCCGAAGAACTTTGTCTACTACTGCTCAGGCTATAGCGTCTGTAGTCCCCATTCGGGTGGTGGTGTGGGTTTGAATTCCAAGGCGGACCTTCTTGATTCACCTTTAATTTTTCCTTCAATTTTTCCAAGTTACTCGGCAAATGCTGGGAAAGATTATTGTATTCCCGGAATGTTTTGTTCCTCCATTTCGTCTCACTTCTCCATTCAACCTCATTGGCTGTTTCAGAGGTCTAGCTGTCGGAGGGAGTTTCAGCGTTGCACGTCAAGGAATATGCTCCCTGAAAATCTTCGTTTTTAGGGGATGTGTGAGCCCGCAGGGGGGAGGGTAGCTGGTTGTACGAGTCGTCACCGGGGAGTTTAAACATATAGTTGTTAGAGATCCTGTCCTCTGATCTCGTCTCCTCTGATCTGACCGCTCTTCGTATACTTTTACCTCACCCCTCCGTCTCGGGTCTACCCATTAGGGGCATAGATCAAAAAGATGTTACAAAGGGATACAATACTAAAGTTGTACAAGACAAAAGCTGTACCAGTGCTCATGTATGGGAATGTATTGTGGAAATTATGACAGAACAATAAAAGAAAGATACAAGCTGCTGAAATACGATTTTTAAGGAAAGAGAAAGGTTGTACAAGGAGGGATAAAATAAAAAATGGGAGTACACGGAAAGAGCTAAAGATATTTGAGTTAAATGAAAAAAAAAGGAGAATAGAGAAAATTGGAAATAATATATCTGCAGAATGGACAATGGAAGATTACCGCTGATCGGATATAATTACAAGCCTAGAGGAAAGAGGAGCATTGGACGCCCTGGGAAATATTGGGACTAATTGAATGAGGACAGAACAGACTTTTAGTCTAATCCCTGGGTAGAAGATGAAGATGATGACGATGATGATGGAGAAGATGAAGAAGAAGAACCAAAAGGTTTCATAGGCCGAGGTGCTAATTGAAACTTGTCATAGTGCTACAGGATCATTATTTTCCAGCAACAATTGAACAGGCTTTTAAAAGGAATTTTGCACTATAAAATACCTTTTGTTTTAAACAAAATCGTCTATTTCTATGTGTTTCATAAATGGTAAGTATATAAACATACAGCTTATCGGATCGAGTTCAACTTACTGTAGGTTGACCATATTGCAGAAACAAAAGAGCGTTAGCACTCATTCCTAACCCCCTACCCGCACCACACCGTACAACTGGCCCTCAAGCAAACGTGCGCATATAGTTAGTACCTTAACAGTTGAATGGTGCTTTATCGTATTGTTACTGTGCACCTCTTGCCTAGTTTGAAATCATTTTTGCTCAAAATATATTGTAACATAAAGTGAATGGAGAATCACTTATTGTATTATGTTTTAGTGATTATAGGTATATTTTTCATTTGTACCGAAAGAGAATACTTACACACATTTTGATTTTAGATGACTAACAAATACAAATCCACCCTTTCTGTCTTCAGTACAGAAGAAAAATTTGAGGCATCACTAAAAGAAAGACAAATTCATGAATAGCAGTTTAATAACTTGAGGTAAATGTTCAGTACTTAACCTGGGAAAGCATTTCACCTTTATTGTTCTAATGTTTAATACACAATTAAAGTTAAGTTGAAGTTATGTTTTTCATAATGTTACACACTGACAAAATAAATAAATATTTTGTCCCAAAAAGTCAGTGTATTTGCTTCACATCTTTATCTGAATTTGAAATGGTTCCTTATATTAAGTTGTCTGATAAGTAAAGTCGATTTACTTTATTTGCTTTGAAAGGGTAGAGCCAGACTGAAAAATTCAATGCTATAGCTGGTGTTTGAACCACGATCTTCTTCTCCGTCCAGTTGCCCTAAACCATTAAGCTACTATGGCCAATGTGCCAGTCTGGCTCTACCCTTTCATTGTGCGTCCTACATACGGCTAGTGTGAAAGAACAATTAATTTTCATTAATTGTACCTAATAGTGGTCCGAAACATAAAGCCCGGGCTTTAAAGTACTTACAGCATAGTAAGTCGCCATTGAGGTAGTTGACTCATGTGTCTATGAGAACTCCTAGTGGTTTACCGGGAAAAACACGAGTCAGTTGGAGAATTTAATGTCATGTTGGCACGTTGGCCATAGTAGCTCAATGGTTTAGAGCGGCTGAACGGAGACCAGAAGATCCGTGGTTCAAATCCCGGCTATGGCATTGAATTTTTCAGTCTGGGTATACACTTTCATAATGCACACGGCTAGTGTGAAAGAACAATTAATTGATTTGCTTTGTACTTATGGTGTAATTAATTCTGTTAGAAAACTATTAACACCAGAACTAATAGCTTCTGATATCAGCAGACCAATATTTTTAATCAGCACCCGATAAGTTGGCTTTTCGATGACAATGTAAATTACCTCAAAATAGGTCTTGATGAAGTGTGTGCTAAAATTGTTGTTTTATGTTATGTAAGTCACCATTTAAATAGTGTGACAGTATCTACTTAACTAAGGTATCCAAGACTTCTTCAATTTAGCAATAAGTAATATTTAGAGAAGAAAACAAATTAATTTGGAAGGCAAAAATGCTCATCGGTATTGCCAAAGTTACGCGATCTCGTGAAGCAGGACTTCGATATTCACGCTGCAATATTACAGGTTACTTATAGTGACTCAGAAATGAAACGTGTAGTTCTAGCAAACTGCGTAGGTATAGCACTAGTCGCAAGGCAACGGACTAAGTTATTGGCAATATTGCCCAGAGCTACACACCTGCTCTATGTCACGACTCAAACACACCCCTCCCCCCTTATGAATTACTGCAGTAGGGATGCTTGCAAGGGCTTCATAGCTAACTTCAAGTCTCAGCTTTGTTCGCAGTACTTTTCCTAAAGTGAGCCAAAGTACGTAAAAGAAGGTCACTTTAGGAGTACAGGGAGTTAATAAAACTCAATGAATAGGCAGTAGGTATAAAAGCCTTTAAAAGTAACAACAGCGATAATAACTATAATAATACAGATGACGTTCTTATTAGCGTTATCCACGAGCCTTGGAATTGGTAATTCATGCATATCGTAGCACTTCTTTTGTGCCTTAATTGCTAAATGGTGACTATCTACAAATAAAATTATTATGCAAATATAAACTAGAAATGACAACCAAATGGTTAGAAAGAATGTACGAAGCACTAGTTGAATCCAACATATTGTATGAAGTGGAGATCTGGGGGGGGGGGCCACAGAGGTAAACAAAACCGTGAACCAAAACTACACAAGGTTTTGTAAAGAGCTACTAGGCTTACCAAGGTCAGCAACTAGGGAAGTAGCTTTAGTAGAATTAGGAAAGACAAGAAGAAATGGAATAATAATGGAAAGAATAATAAAATTTTGGTATAGGTGTTTGGTTAAAGAAGAAGGGGAAATTATGAAATTATGCATGAGACAGTAAAAAAGGTTAGAGAACTCAAAAAGTTGGTGCGCAGAGATAGGAGGAATTATGGAAAAAATAGGAATGAGAGATATATGGAGATTAGAGGAAAGGAATATATGCAATGTGGGTAAATTATTAAAATGCAGAATAGAAGAAATGCAGAAAGACAGGAAATATGGGGAAGTCTAGAAAATAAGAGGGCCGTTCAGAAAGTAACTTCCGGTTGATTGCAAAAAATCCACCAAGTTAAATAAAAATATTTTAATATATACATCTTACAACTACATCTTTGCACTATTTTTCTACATAGTCTCCATAACGATTGAGGCACTTATCGTATCTGTTCCAAGCTTTGAAATTCCTTCTGCATAAAAATCACCCGCTTGTGCCTGGAGCCAGCCTGTGACCGCACCTTTGAGCTCTTCGTCGTCATCAAACCGCTGGGACCTGAGCCATGTCTTCATATGCATGAAGAGGTGATAATCGCTTGGCGCCAGATCTGGGCTGTAAGGTGGATGGTTGACAACGTCCCACTTGAAGGACTCAAGAAGGGCTGTTGTTCTGCTAGCAGAGTGAGGACGGGTGTTATCGTGCAAAAAAACGATACCGGAAGTCACGATGAATAGCTGCTGCAGAATATCCTTTGGCTGTAAAAAACCTTATAACAGCACGCACTTCACATTTGGCGGGGTTTTCTATTGCAGCATACATTTCAAACGGTCACAAACACTAAACTAGCGCAGATACGACGTTCACTCGACCACGGCTTGATGCCGACTAACCTGCTGAGTGCGTGAATGCACAGATGGCGTCGCTACTTCCCTTACTACCCGCACTGTGACCGATCGGAGGTTACTTTCTGAACGGCCCTCGTATGAAATCATAACAATTTTACAAGCAAATAAAAAGAAATTGGGGATGAGAAGCATATGTAGATTACTGCAATAGGCAAGAGAGAGAAGGGTTAGCATGGATGAGAACAGGAATAGTATTTCTAAGAGGGATAAGAGGTAGGGAAAGGGGAATTTGTGAATTGTGTGGGGCGAAAGAAAGCACAGAACACTATGTAACAGAACACGAGGAGGATGCAATGTGGAGAATAAAGGTTTGGGATGAAAAATGGGAGAAGGTAGAGAAGAGGATAGTAGCTATAAAAATGTTAACGGGCAGGGAGGAAAAGAAGGTAAGAAATATTGGTGAGTTCTTGCAGAAAGTAAAAAAAAAAAGGCCAGAAATGTAAAAAATGTAAGAAAGGAAGAGGAGGGGGAAGAAAGGGACTAATTAAGTAATCAAGGAGGTATGGAGGTTAAGAGCTACCTGGCAGAGCAAATGACCAGGGTGTCATGTAAGCCAAGGTAACGACAAATAAATGTAGCTTAAAGTTGTAAATTGTAAAATTTTTGCAATATGCACAATAAATATATCATATCATAAATTTCATAGATGTATGTAAATTATTAATATTGTTACAGAAAGCCTAAAAACGTATACTTCCAAAGGAATCACCATTGAATTTTGTGCCAAATACAGTGCCTCTCTACTAGGTAGGTATTAGATAACGTAAAACGAATAGCGACTTACCACTTGTAAAGAGCATAAGCAGTTGTAACATTAAACCAGTATCTTGAAAATGGTTTGTATCAGAAATAATTTTGATACAAGTTGTGCATTTTAACGAGATTTAACTTTTTTTCACCAACACTTTACATATATGTTATATCTACAAGTAATTTAGAATGAAGAAAACTTTATAGAGTATTTAAAAAAAATCATTAATCAC
>CM060948.1:236188999-236283999 GCA_030765055.1 Mantis religiosa | reverse complement strand
GCATTCTATACTTACAAGACCTATACAATTTTATATGGAATAGCAAAGTATTTCCTACCTTTTGGAGAAAAACAATGGTAATTCCCGTTCTTAAACCCAATGGTTACCCTTCTAAACCAGAGAGCTATCATCCAATTACTATAATTTGTACTTTGGGTAAAGTACTAGAAAAAGTAATAAGTAAACGACTTCAATTGGCTCTTGAATCTAAGAGCTTCATTAACAAAGATCAACATGGATTTCGACAAGGGCATTCAGCGATGGATAGTCTCATTACTATTGAAACAGAAATTATAGAAAGTTTTAAAGATTCACAGCAGTGCGTACTGATGAGTTTAGATATCTAAAAAGCGTACGAGATGGTTTGGAAGAAGAGTCTTAAAAATTCTATTTCAAAACCAGATCAATGGAAAAATGCTTATGTTTGTGAACAATTTCCTGAAAGGAAGACAATTTCAAGTGCTGGCCAATGGAACTTACTCTGAAATTCAGGATATTCAAAATGGTGTACCTCAAGGATCTTCGCTCAGTGTTTTGCATATCCTTGTAGCTCTCAATGAGATTATATCTCATATAAAGCTACCAGTCAAAGCCAATTTATTCGCGGACGGTTTAACAATCTACTGCAAGGGAAAAAATGTAACCACTACCCAAGAAATTCTTCAAACTACAATGAAGGCATTACATGAATGGTCAGATTTAACCGGATTCAAGTTCTCACAAAAAAGTAAAAATGTCTAATGTTCTCTAAAAAGAAAGAAACCACTAAGGATTCTAAGATCTATACCTATAGGAGGTAATATTATTGAATTTGTTAAGACACTAAAACTCTTGAGATCACTTTTGGACTATAAGTTGGCATGGATTCCTCATAGTAAAAATCTAAAATCTGACTGTATTAGGAGATTACGTATCCTAAAAGTTTTAGCAGCAAAAACTGGGGTGCGGACGCAAACGTTTTATTATCTATTCACAAAACTATGAGATCTAAACTAGGATATGCAGCCATAGTATACAACTCAGCTTCTCCTACTGCTCTCAAAATGCTCGACTCATTACAGACTACAGCTCCACGGCTTGTTTTAGGAGCTTTCTGCACAAGCCCTTCTTTGAGTCTTCAAATAGAGACAAAAGAACCTCCACTAGAAATGAGAAGAATTCAACTAAGTTTAATATATACGTTCCAGCATACTTCTGATCAGTAAACCAAAATATTGGAGTAAATTAAAAAAAAACGCTTTAATTCTTCCACAAATTGACATCATAGCCATACTACTTTCTATGAAAGAGTATCTACTTATCTTCATTGCCTTAACTTTAAAGAACCTGCAATTTCGGCAAGGAAAGTATTTCACCAAATACCGCCTTGGAAGCTTTCATTACCAGTCTTCCACTTACAGATGCTATCTCACATCAAATGTGAAACTACTAATACTACCTATAATAAATTTTCCTTGAATTTCAAGAGCTTCTTCGGAATGATTTACATATATACACCGATGGTTCTATGATTGATGGAAAATGCGGATGTGCAATTGTTTACTCCGAACACGCAGTATTACGCAAACTACCTGATCATTTCTCTATGTTCTCATGTGAGTTATTCGGCATAAAAAAAAGTTTGCAATTCATTTTAGAATTCAAAACTTCTAACTCCTTTTTGATAATTACTGACTCAGTGAGTGCAATTCTAGCCATTAAGGATAAAAAACAATCGATGCATTGGTTCAAGAAATACAAACCTTATCCAATGAAGCTATCAACTCAGGCAAACAAATGAACATTTTGTGGATGCCATCAAATAGACAAATTATTGGAAATGAACGAGCAGATGCAGCAGCCCGCGAAGCAACCTGTTTACCTCCAGATGAAACAATTTCAAGCATAACTTACCAAAATTATATTGTCTATATTAAAAACTACATTAGAAGAAACTGGGAAAATAAGTGGTATAACAACTCAAATAGCAAACTGCATGATATAATGACTAACGGAATATTAAGACCTTCCCTTAAACAACTGAAACGCAAAGAGCAAGTGGCTTTAACTATAATAAGAATTGGTCTGTGCAGATCATATCCAAGGATCCAGGCCCATATGTGAGATGTGTCAGACAACTTTAACAACTGTACATATCATCACTAAATGTGCCAAATAAACAAAGTGGCGGACGAAGAACAAGCTTCCATGTAATGATTCTACTGTACTTAATGATCCTAAAATGACAATTTACAAAAGACACTTCATTATTTCAGTTGTTGTGAGTTTAGTGCATCACTATTGTTCTCAATATTGTACTGTTGTTAATATTCCACTTTATTATAAACCTACCAAACGATGCTATAAATTATACCAATGTTATATTGAGTGTTATATATTACGCCAATGTTATATTCATATAACTTTTTGAACATTGTATCAGTATGTATTATTGTGTTAATATAGATATGCAATTACTTTGTGTAGAGTCGCAATATGACTATGTAGTTAGCGACTATAAACAAGGTTGAAAAAACAACATAAAGGCATGATTTTAGTCTTTTAAGAGTATTTTATATTTTGGATAATTACGGAAACAATGGGGAAACGCCGTGGATGGCGTCTAAACCATAGTTCAATGTAGAGTTAATGCTGGCACGCGCCTAGTACCAATGTATTATTTTATCTTGAGAGGAATCCTGCGCGGTAGGGATGAGTAGAAACTGGGGTGGAGATAGTGCACCTATCGTCACAATATGTCACAAGCGTAAGAATACGAGAGTGGAGTGCGGTGAATAAGGTGTCTAAAAGTAAATCTCACCCTCGAATCCAGTATTGCAGCTCTTATAAACTAAGTTATAGTTCTTATTACGGTAGTAATCTCCACGCTTTTGTTGTATCTTGAATAGTACATGGGTGTTTGGAACAATACCCCCTGTTCTCCTCCAGCAGGCATCATAAACAACTCTCGGCCTTTCTACATCGCTGCAGAAACCCTGTAGCGAATTTCACTCCAGGCATATGGTCTAGTATGTGCTGCATTATTATGTTTCATCCATATAAATTATATAAACTTCACTGGGATATCACCGAATATTTCGTAAATATTTAAGCATTTTTGAACGTATGGTACGATGATCGATTAAAATTTGTCTGTCACGCTTAGTGTTTCTTTTCTTTTTTTTTATATAAATTCTAGCTTCAAAAGAACTCTTCTTAATGTTCAGACACTGCCTTGGAGGTCAATAGAATTTTGAAGCTTCGTAAGCACTTTCTTCAGAGTTGGTCGCTGTTTTTCTGTGCCTTAAAAGTTATTCATAGTTCGCCTAAGTACTTCTAAATTAAAATATCCTAATTAAATTCTATGCATGTTCTTAATGTTTGTTTTCTGGGCATAGAGAAGGACGTTCTTGCATTTGCACCAATGGCTTTTCTTCCATTAATAACTCTCCTAAACTGCTTTCAGACACAACTATTGCCTCAGATGCCCGTTCCCAGATTTTTGTAGCAGACCTAGACCATTGTTCCTTTTTTATAAATCTAGAGATGTAGGTTATTACTTCTCGTGTTTTTAAATGTAGCACTTTATTTCCTAATGGGCGGCTAGGAGGCGTCATTTCTAAATGCTCTCTTGGAATCAGGAGACACGCACATTTTGAAACAAGTTGTAGTGTCACCGAGAAGCTCTGCACGTATTTACTCGCTCGTAACTGACACACAACAGACCTGCCCTCCTCTCCAGTTGCTGCCGTTCTGAAGTGGACTCTTCCAAAAACCACTGCGCATCGCTCTCCATCTGTCAAGATATAAAAGTACATCTGTACAGTTGGCGCAAGATAAGTTGAGCGCTGGATTTACGGTTTGGTTCGGGCAGAGGGGAAGGAGTGAAAGCTAACCCTCTTTTGTTTCTGCAGTTTGGTCAACCTTGAATATCACAGTTGAGCAAAATAGCGTGTAAGATAAGCGAAGATATCACAAGTAACGTCACATCCTCTGAAAACATTACTTAGTTTTGCCCACGCCAGCTCAATTGCATTCAAAACACAGTTATACGGAGGTAGACGAATAATAATGTGTCCCCTTTCGAGACCCACCATTGTTCATACAAATATAAATCATTTTCAAGTAAGTGCTGATGTACATTACCACCATACTCGTAACAAAGATAAACTGGCAATCCGAGCGCACCAAACGAGCCTTTATGAAGGAAAGTTTAACTACAATGTGATAATGTTATATAATAAACTTCTAAATTCACTTATACAAGCTGCATCATTTACACGCTTTAAGAATGAGGTTAAGAAATATTAGCATACATACTGTTTTTATACGGTTAATGAATTTTCAGAACTATAACCATGTAAATGAGCACTGGAAGCATAGTACATTCACAAACCTGTAATATTTATATTATGACATTTCATATAGTAAATTAGTCTATGCAAATACCACATGGAACCACAGAAAATCTGCTTACTGTGTATATTGTATGCAATCAATTTGACTTTATGAATATACCGTATTTATACATTTTGACGTGTCTCATAACATGTATATGTTGTGAAAGACGAACTAAAATTCTAATTCTAACGTACGATTGCTGTAAACTGGTTAGCTACTTAACCTCTGAATTGATCAAAAGGAAATATGGTGGACATGGTATAGCTTAGCGTATTAGCCACTAGATGTCAGTACATAGCGCATTTCAGATTTCAAATTTGTCATCTATGTTTACGGAGTTAAACGAAGCTTACTGAATGAGGACTCGGAGCCCGATCGCTCTTCTTATCACGCGCATGCAGTACGCTCGCTTTTTCTAAGGATGCAGCTGTTTCACTACAAATTCGTGGCACTGTGTGTACACTACCTACATCACAAGCTTACAGAGTTAATTGGTGGGATTTTGAAAAATCTACATTTGTTCTCTATTCTGGATTGGAAAGCTTTGAAAATCTACTTCACTTTAAATATAACTATTCTGCCCTGCGCACTCGGGTCACAAACACGGGAGAAAACATATGTGTATTTTAAAAATTTAATGTAAATTAACAATATTTAAGCTCGAATTCAACACACGACTTAACGAAGCCATTCACTTAAACAAAACACCTCTACTCTGAAAACGAACTGAAAATTTACTCTGTTTTAAACTGCGTGACTTCTGATTTAATAGAAGGTGCATTATTTATTTATGTTTGAGAAGTTATGAGGAAAGAATGTTGTTGTTTTTCAGGCTTATCTGTGTTGAATGGGTGGATGTTGGGTAATCATAAACATGTGAAGACAAAACGTGCATTCCTGGTGTTCTAAGTATCGCAGCGAGAGGCCCCTTTTTCGGATAAGATCATAAAATAAAATTATTTTTATTATAAGTTTGACAACTATCATTTTTCAAATATTTCTGCGAGCGTAATTAATTAATATAATGTTCTCCGTCCGCCTCGGTAGCGTAGCGTGTCTGCGTCACGTTCAAGTGGTTCCTCTTTTGAATCTCGGTTAGGGTAAGTTACCTTAATAAGGGTTTTCAGGGCTGTCCCTTATCCTGGAAGCTGAATATCGGATAACTCTAAGCTCCATGGACCCCGGACGCATTTGAGCATCATTTCACCAATTTCATTCATCGTCCGATTTGACTTAACATTGGAGGACGTAAATTATATTTAAAGAAATGTTCTCAGCTCAGGTGCGTGAGTTAAGTATATCAAATTTGGCAGTGCTGCTACAAGGGACAAGCTTAGGATTGGCAGGTCTGCTGTACGGCCAGCCTCCATATGCCTTTAACTTTTGTAAAGATTATAGAGCATTTCAGCAATCATAATTAGATGATTGTGTAAGAAGAAATGTGGGAAAAGGAACTATAGGCGAGTATCTGCATTATACTGTTGGACATATGGAAATAATCTCTTATCAAAGAAATACGTTCGCCCAAAATATATCTTTGATGGCTGTTCTCAGTGTCCTTGAACGCCTTATACAATCATCTCTAGAATGTGCAAATACTATCAAACGTTTAAAAATTATTGCTGTTAGTATTAATTGTAAAACTGTTTTGAAAATACATAGGCGTTAATTTATAGGAAGGGAACAGGTAAACTCTCGCGGATACAAAGTGGACATTTCATGCAGTATATAAGACGGCTGGCATGGCAACCTAGTGGGGAGGTCCGATGCTACAGGGTCGCTCTCAGGAGCTTATACTTACACCCATATGCACCAATTGGATAAGTTGGCGCGAAATGCAACACCAGGCCACGGTGTACAAAGTGGCACCAACCCATGTAGTGACCATGACCTCCCTTTTGATCAATTTTACAATCTTTTACTACCTATCCATGAATTACTATTCATACATCTCCGGTTTTTAGTCGACGTTTGCATTTAGGTGGTTTCATAAGTAAACTACTTATAAATGAATCAAATTTTATATATATATACACACACGAGGGCCGATCAATAAAGAATGCTCACAATTTTTTTGACAACGTAACGTAATTTATAATTATATTATTATTATTATTATTATTATTATTATTATTATTATTATTATTATTATTATTATTATTATTATTATTATTATTATTATTATTATTATTATTATTATTATTATTATTATTATTATTATTATTATTATTATTATTATTATTATTATTATTATTATTATTATTATTATTATTATTATTATTATTATTATTATTATTATTATTATTATTATTATTATTATTATTATTATTATTATTATTATTATTATTATTATTATTATTATTATTATTATTATTATTATTATTATTATTATTATTATTATTATTATTATTATTATTATTATTATTATTATTATTATTATTATTATTATTATTATTATTATTATTATTATTATTATTATTATTATTATTATTATTATTATTATTATTATTATTATTATTATTATTATTATTATTATTATTATTATTATTATTATTATTATTATTATTATTATTATTATTATTATTATTATTACTATTATTACTATTATTAGTACTATTATTATTACTATTATTATTACTATTATTATTATTTTATTATTATTACTATTATTATTATTTTATTATTATTACTATTATTATTACTATTATTATTACTATTATTATTATTATTACTATTATTATTATTATTACTATTATTATTATTATTATTATTATTATTATTATTATTATTATTATTATTATTATTATTATTATTATTATTATTATTATTATTATTATTATTATTATTATTATTATTATTATTATTATTATTATTATTATTATTATTATTATTATTATTATTATTATTATTATTATTATTATTATTATTATTATTATTATTATTATTATTATTATTATTATTATTATTATTATTATTATTATTATTATTATTATTATTATTATTATTATTATTATTATTATTATTATTATTATTATTATTATTATTATTATTATTATTATTATTATTATTATTATTATTATTATTATTATTATTATTATTATTATTATTATTATTATTATTATTATTATTATTATTATTATTATTATTATTATTATTATTATTATTATTATTATTATTATTATTATTATTATTATTATTATTATTATTATTATTATTATTATTATTATTATTATTATTATTATTATTATTATTATTATTATTATTATTATTATTATTATTATTATTATTATTATTATTATTATTATTATTATTATTATTATTATTATTATTATTATTATTATTATTATTATTATTATTATTATTATTATTATTATTATTATTATTATTATTATTATTATTATTTAGGCTTGATGGGAATGTATATGGGTATAGAATTGACAAGCAGTTATTTTGTTTTACCTTGTAAAAATTAAGTTTGACCAACGCCGCCACCGGGCCGTGTCCTAAGCGGTGAAGTAATAATACACATTGTTACTTTGTGGGTTCGTAAGATTAAAAGTCAAGTTTGCAGAAATACAAAACGTTCTTTATTTCCGCGGAAAGACACCTGTACAGCTCTGCCAATAGCAAAATGACGTAACACACACGTACGAAACTTTTAAGTTCGTCTGACACACGTGCACCCTGCGCCGTTGACAACTCTGGAATGGCTTCCTTCAGATCTACTGAACGCCTCCAGTGCACCTGCTCATTACATCATTTGCAGTATCTGGAAGTTTCCCGAAACCTGACGCCGTCACACGAAGCCAAACGAAGCCTCACGTACCCTCGCGGTGGGGCGAGAATAATCCAAACCATCGCCGTCTCTTTCTAGCTCTGTTGCTCTCTCTGACACTCCTTCAGCATGTGCCAACCAATCACACGAGTGGGCGTGGCTTGAAAGCTATCTGTTTCTTTCTTTTCGTGCCAGCAGGCTGTGGTCCGTCGCAAAACAATCCCTCGATAGGAAACGAAGTAAACTTCTGTTCTGAACTGTTACCAATGTGGATGCTGTGGTAAATATAGCCGTTTTATAATTGCACACACCCATGAACAGCTTCTGTAAACCCACAGGACTTCTCTGTGTCAAGTTAGTCTATATTTTAGGATGTTCTCTCTACTCTGATTCTTAGCGTCCCTTACTTCATTCTGCGTGAAATTTTTAGTAGGTTTGCCTATTTTACCTTTTTATCCGCATATATATAATTTAACCGCTTTTTATTTTTTCCGCTTATTTTACTGTTTTCTATAGTTTCACACATCTATGCTGTACACCTAAACACCCATGTCCAAGTGTGGACTCGAACCTGCGACCCTCTACGCGGTGGAACGCTAGAGACATGAGCTCTTCGTCGTTCACATGTTCCCTCTGAGAACGTATTGTACCACAGATAAACGTTGCTTTGGTCCAAGGTAGCTTCACCATATGCCACAGTCAACATTCGGAATGCATTCACGCACTTAATTTTGTTTTTACACAAAATGTTATACAGATTATTTGTTACATTTTTTGGAATAGGTAAAAATCGAAGACGATACAAAACACGTCCAAGCAAAATAGCTGTCAACAATTAACTTAACATTCAAAATGGCCGAGCTTGTCAACATAAGTGAGGAACATGAGTACCAACATAACGCCACAAAACAATTGAAAATCGAATATACGCAGCCCACGAAAATTCAAAATTCGCGATACTTTGTGAACTGACTTCGTATATCTGAAAAACCTTATGAAATATCACAAATAATTTCTCTTCTCTAAATTTAACGTAATGAATATCCATAAATTTTTATAATGTTCTGCCAAATTATGCACACAAATACCTGAATAAATTCCTGTTGTATTGCCAAAAATACAAGACTAAAGGACCCTATGTTATGTGCTTGTTTGGTTTGGAGCATTCATTCATAGTAACAATCTTTTCAAGGTGATGCATTTTAATCATTTGTGGCATTACAATATTTTTAAATTTAATAATAATAAAACATTATAAAATAATTTTCACAACAAAAAATATTTTTGTATAGCTTAAATTAATTTACTATCGTTATTGTTTGTTATGATTAAGTTGCGGATTCCTAAGACATGTCATATTTTAATGAAGCCTATAATATGAGTTTCAAGTAAGTAAAAACATACTGTAACTCCCAGAGTTACGTAGATTCAAAAGTCTGGTTTGTAGAAATTTGGGACACTCTTTATTGCAGTAAAAGGAGGTGAAATTGACATCAGCTGTCTACAAGGTCGAATCGGGGCTAGCCGCACGTAAACAAGTGAAAGAAATCACTGCGGTACACTTCAAACGTCCACTGTAGCAATAACCATTACACAACTCCTGCTCCTAACACTTTTCCGGTATTTATAACTCCAGTCATTGTTCCTAGAAAGCTGTAGACCTTCCGAGAACATTAGCGGCGGCAAGTGGACAGAAAATTCCGGAGTCACCCTCTGTCTCTTTCTTTCTCTTGACAACGTCTAGCTCTTCTGCCCTCGCACCCCGCCCACTTGTCGCGGCAGCACAACAAAGCCATCGGTGACAATATGTACATTTCTTCTTAGGAAAATTATGCAATTCTTATTTGATCTTAAAAGTCATATTTCTCACCTTTTCAGATCTTTGGTGATGTTTAATTTTATTTCTATGATAAAGTCATATTTTGGGAATTACTATACTGCAGTCAGCAGCAATTTGAAACAAAATAAAACAACATTTTTTCTGTACAAAAATTGCCAACAGCACTGACCACTTGTTATTTGAAGCTTCCTTTATCAGGTAGCAAACGCTCGTACAGAAAGCAAAGTTTGAAGACTCTGAGCCCGAATTTTCCCGAGATGAATTAACTTACTTCAAGTATGCTGTAATAACCTCATGTAATGTGTAATGTAGTTTCTCCAGATATAAGAACATTCTGTCTGACAGATGAAGAGGCTTCCTGTTTTATATTGTCATTCAATATAGTTTTGTTGGTGATGAAAACTAACCCTCAGTTATGAATATAGCTATTACTTCTCTTATTCTTTTCTTAAGTTGCAGCAATTATTCTTATCTAATTTGGGAATTTTTAAATTTAAAGATTTTATGAGGTGCTGAGTTAAGAGGTAGAGAAGACTTTTTTCTGCAAAAACGATTAAAATGTTTATGTATGAACAATTATTAGTATTGTAAATTAAAGTTACGTTTTTTATTAATATAATATGATTCATAAGTTCATTAAGTTATAAAGGTCATCCTTTTGTCTTTTTAGGTCATATTTAAGCTATCTTTTAGGTCATAAATGCATGCATGCTTTCTGGGTCATAGAAATCCGATCTTTAGTTATGATACTTTTAGCACAAATATGGTTCTACTCATTTAAAATTGACTGTTAATTACTGAAAAGTTTATATGATAAAATTAGCGTTTACCACTTAACTATAAATTTATCTGTTATTTACTGGTATTTTTATTAAGTATACTAATTTAGTTCATTTCTGTTTAATGGGTGTGAAGCTTCTGCTAAGCAAACTGGAGACCCTGTTTCGATTCCGGTTACCATTGCGAGACCCGGTCAGGGGAGCACTCAGCCTCTTTAAGTCCCTGAAGGGCCAATTAAGGAACTACTTGAGTGAGAAGTGTCGGCCCCTGGTTGCGAAGACTGGCCGGGAGGGATTGAGATGCTGTACAGCACCACACTTATGACGCGTGTAGTGGGCAGTGGCGGGGAAGATAGTCTGCTCCGCTTAATGGTTTTATTCTTTCTATATATTTCTATGCTATACAGTCTATTTGTGAGGGAACCCAACCTGAGTACGAGTCCTTATTATTCAAGGCAAATGATAGAACTTTGCCATCATCATTTACAGTTATGCCTGTATCTCTACAGCAGTAAATTAAATTAACGTTGTTTTACACAAGACTTTTGCCTCAGTGGTTACAATTATTTACAACCAACCACAATTGTTAAGCAATAATTGCTTATAATAACACAACCTTATGAACCTTGCTCTTTAAAAATTACCAGCCGGTTTGAAGGTTGCAATAATAGCCTTTTAAACTCTGATGTTGAATTAATTTCATTTATTTCCCATCGTTTGTAGTGAAATTACTCTACCTTTTCTATAAGATTTTCACGGTGATCATTTTCTTTACCCCTTTACCCTTTACCCCTTTACCACATTCTATAAGAACAGAGTTGAAAATAAAGATTGGGGTGATTTTTAATATCGTGAATAAGCTGTAGGTTTACTTTACCAAAATCATAAGTTTTCAAAGTTTCGTCCAGATCGGCAAAATAGTGACAATTTTTACATAAGGAATTCGAAATCTTGGGTTTGGATAACTTTTTGAAGTTATAAGGTATCCTACAACTGTTGCCAAGTCTTACAGATCAAGTCTACAAATCCGTGCCCGATTGACCTTGGGACTTTATCTATTAGAGGTTGAAAATGAGGTATGAATAACTCAAAAATGTCGAGTACTATACCTATAATTTAAAGTAAAGGCTAGGTAGTTTTTGGAAGGTGTAACTTAATCTATCATTTGGCACACTTCTTTTGTATAATTCTACAATATTATCGCCGTAGATTTTAAATTGCACAATTCTACATAGTGGGTATACACGATAGGAGTGTATTTTCGAGATGTAAGCTTCTAATTTTCATTTCGCTGGTTAGAATAACCATTACATTTCTTTTCTGTGATAGGCCAAAGTTTTGGATAGATAGAATCAACCTGAAAAATTCAATGGCATGACCGAGATTTCAACCACGGATCTCCCGATTTCCGTCCGTTTGCTCTTAATCTTTGATCTACAATGGCCATACTATTATAAGTTTAACGATGAAGCCTGGGAATCAAGTACTTACAAGAGTAAGTCGCCGCAAGCAGAGTGTATCTCGAATACGAGGACCCCCAGCGGTTTACCGGAAAACATAGGAGTCAATTGGAGAATTTAATGTCATGACGGCACGTTGGCAGTGGTAGCTCAATGAGTAAGAGCGACCGGACGGAAACCGGGAGATCGGTGGTTCAAATCCCGGCCATGTCACTGAATTTTCCAGGTTGACTCTAACTACACAAAACCTTAGCCTATACACGTGTACTATGAAGGAATGATTAACTTCCACCGATTAACTTAATAATAAGTTCAAACTTTGTTGGTTTGTTTGTTGGGAGTTGCACATCGGTATTGAATTTAGGGGTAGCTTATCGTTTGAGTTTCCGGAGAAATTCAAATGTACCGATTTACAAACATCACACCAAATATATTATTTGATACAGTTCAGTTAAATTTTAAAATGTGAGTGAAATTGGCGGATTGAATAGTACGCAGTGATAAATGACTCATTTTATAATATTGTAAGCCATCCCATTTACCTTTTTGGGCTAGAAATCATTAAAAAGTAGCCATGCGTTAAAGCGTCAAACTGTTATTTATATTAATGAAACGGGATCGAAATTTTGTGACATGAATTTGGAAAGTGTACATTTAACCCCAGTTTTAAATTTTATATTACCTGCCAGCATCTGGAAGCGCAAGGCAATGGTGAAATAATTTTCAAAGTCTGTTGAGTGGTTTTCCTCTTTTACCCGGCCATTTAACCAATAACACAATAACTACCATGATGTTGCGAAATAAGTCCCTTATGACATTACGACAATTAAAGAAACACTGAATTAATTAGGAATTTAGATAAACTCAGAAACGCTAAGAATTTAGATAAACTACAACATGAATAACTTGGGCAAAGCTTAACAAGAAGAAATAAAACTAATACGTTGGAATAATGCCTAAAGCTATGGGAAATCTGACCTTATCTACATGTATATTCATGAAATCACCAGCCCAGAGCAAAATTGCTGGTGCACAATTAACCAATATAGATGACGTCTTTGGCAAAAAAGGCAGCGGTCAAACTGAAATGAAGAAGCCGTTTAGGAAATCTCTTTTCCACATTTAATTAGTCCGCTTATTAAACTATACAATTTAGGGATATTACGTTCAAATTGGCAGTATAGAAACTCCCTGGACCAGATCAAGTTTTCCCGACAGCAGACACCAAAAGGAAAGATAATAAACGATAGAAAGAAGAAAAGGAAAAAAGAAAATAAACATGCCATGTAAAATTGCATTCTCTGCCAACCTTACTGTGTCTGTCATGAAATGCAGCTAAACAGTTCTTTCTCCAAAGTTGACAAGTGATGGTCTGTAGTGCCAGTGCACAATTATCGGGCTTAATTTCTGCATATTTTCCACTCTAAACTATAATTTACTACTTAAGTTCCACTAACAAGTGCATTCTTAGCAGGAAAAGGGATACAATGATCTAATAAAATCTTTACGCTACCGTTGCCAAGTATTCCGGATCTGACACAGACGGTTACTTATTTGACCTTGCAGTAGAAACGCCTCTGATGAATTTGTACTCGGTAAATTAGAGCAGACAGGACTACCTCGGTCACCTGCCATAAGAACTTAGATACATTTTCCATCAAGGGAGAGACAGTTTGGAGAAGTTGGAACACGCTCTCTCTCTGGAATATTGATTGAGCCACCAAGGCAAAGTTTTTATCGACTTTTAACGTTTATAGCAATAACACAAGAATCAATATCTTGAAGCCAATACGCTCGTTTCATAATTTATTGGCTTCATTTGCCGCTCATCATCGTAAATTGCGTGGTGTTCACGGCTGAACGGCTACACTCAGGCTGGGGGGTGAGAAGCGGAAATGATGTTTGCATGCGGTGACCGAAAAATTAGTATTTGCGGATGGCAGCGCAATTTGTGCACCGTTGCTAATGGAAGGCGTGCACTAGGGGTAGCCAAACTCTCCTGCCCATGGCTAGGGCTTCCAATGCGTGAATATAATGATGACCTATACAATGGCACCTTTAATGGCATTTGAGGTACATAACGCTTGGTCATGAATCTCTATAATAAAACTAAGCAAATTTAGAACAAAATTTATCAAACCTTTTGGCCACTACGCTCTTTTCTTTTAAGGGAATATACATACAATAGGAAACGCTCATACTCTATGTCACGATTTTATTTGCGATAACTTAAAATGTATCTTAGTAACTTCCAAGTTGTTTATTTGATGGCTTTATGATGACTTCATAGAATTCCGCTTTTGTAAGTAACGGAATAAATCTAAACGTAAATGAAATGTAATTGTAATGCCAAGACACTGAGATTGTCTGTGAGCATTTGCACTACCTCAAGGAACACTACTGTTCCGCAGAACACAGTTTGGGAAACACCGATATACAAGGGGCTATCGAATTTAAGAATTTTCCCCTCACAGCTGCAACAAATATGGTACACTCTTGGATGCCATTTCAGACTAAGCGACTCGTAACAACCGATCGGCTGACGTACAGAGTTCAGTTGAGACATATGGATGAATGTCGTAAAACAGAAAAACATACAAATATATCCATAATGCAAGATTAGACGGGGAAAATCGCTTTTGAGGAGCATAGTTCATATTGCTATGCTAGAAAACGAGTTATACAGTGCGTTAGGGGGATAGGTGCTCAGATTTCTTTAGTTGGGAGATACAAATTTGCGAATAATAAAGTCTGATAACATTTTCACATATCTTGAAAAATAAAGGAGATAAGTGAACATTACTGAATACATTATCTACATAATCTGGCAACAGAGTAGGATGGATTTCAGAACTAAATGTTATTGTTTTGGTTTGCAGCCAAGTAAACGTGAAAGCCTAAACTAGACCAGCGCTTGAAAGCTGGTTCGCCACGTGCCCGTGTGTTTATCAACTAATGCCCATCGGATGCTTTTCCTTTAAACTACTTAATCGTATTCACGATATCTAAACTAATATCTGCGTAAACGCTATGCATGGTATGATCAAAGTTAAGGAATTCAACCATTAATTAAGAAAATACCTCATTCAGATGCTCCGTGTAAAATAAAATCATAGCTACATATTTGCTAAACAGGAAATTCTTTAACAGTCAAGAACTACAACAATGTGAAGCTAAACTTGTTAACACGTGATGGTTATTTACAGCAGATGCTCCAATGTGTTCCGTTAGTCTCTTTGCTATGACTCTTGGGTTTTGAATTCTGCTATTGGGAAACATCCTATGTGTGAGTTTCATGAATGTTCCTTTCCACTTTGCCATAAGAAAGAAACATACTCTTGATTGGTAAAGACTGCCATACATAGTTCTGAATGCATTAGAAGCATCTGAAACACTTACAGAACCTGGTGCTGTTCCAAGTGTCACGAAAGGTAGTTTTACTGCCTCATTTCTGACCTTCCGTTCCTCACACACGCCAGTGTTGCACGGTTTCCAAGCGTAAGCCCACGTCTCAATTGCAATAGACAAGCAGGAATGCAGTCCTTTATATGATATTGTGGCTAAACGAATCCTTTTGTCAACATATGGTAAATAAATAACTCACTTTTTCTAGCTCAACGCTGTTATCCTAATTGCAAAAGTAAATTATAAACGTGTGATGATATACTCACGATCAAAACTTTGATCAATTTTATTTTTTATTTCTGCAAACATGCACTTTAAAGGAAAATGGTACAGGAATTTACGTTTCAGCTTAACACCAGGAAGTTGCTGTTGAACTCTGCGTACTCATACCTCAAATACCTTGTATATTACATAGTTGTGCATACCTTTAAGAGTTCGTCCTCATCTTTCCTCAAACATTTATACCAAAATTTTACAACTCTTTCCATCGTTATGCCTTTTCTTTTCGTTTAATTCTACTAAGGCTACTTCGATTAGCGCTACTCTGGCAAGTGCCAACACCTCTTTGGCAAATTGCTTGTAAAGCAGGTCTATTTTATCTATCACGAGGATGAAATCTTAAAGATATTTATACGTAGTTGTAACAACGAAGCGTCAATATACTCATAGCTACCCGAATTTTCTTTAAACATATCAACATATGATTATGGCAAGGTTCTCTTAGCACCTCGAACTATAAAATATGTTGCGTCTATATCCAGGGAGAGAGGGGTGAAGTGGGAGGATACCAAGGGTGGCCCGACATTAGAGGCGACAGGATAGGGCAGTGTCCCTAACGGCTACAGTTTTAAACTCCCCGGTGGCAGCTCGTTAAACTGGACCCCTGGTTCCTGCGGGCTTATACATACCCTGAAAGGGGCGGCAGGCCTTTGAGACCTTGGAGAAACAGGATATACGAAGATCCAGGTCGGTTTCTGACCACCAGCTTTCACTTGGCTTTCACCTAGGCGGCCCGGGTTCGATCCCAGGCGACCGCAAAGTAAGATTTGTGGTGGATAACACGGCGCTGGGGCGGGTTTTCTCCGGGATCTCCTATTTCCCCCGCCATCTCATTCCACCAGTGCTCCATCTTCATCTCATGTATCATCAGTGTCATCGCCTGCGGTGCCATATGTAGTAAAAGCGGGCGTTAAACACTACACATTTCACATTTCATAAAGCCGGATATAAGTGAAACAAATGTTAAAATATCAATAAATGTGTCATGTACTCCGTTTTATTTTGAAAGACGCGACTGGTGGTCGCCTGGTCTGATAAGATTGAATGATCTCGATCTATGATAGTCTAGCTTACGCGAGGCAGATATCTTCTTGGACTTCTTTTCAGGACCGTTTCTATCATCTGAGCATTTGAGTGGGCTCATGTTAAACAAAAATAAGCATACGTATATTAAGCAGCTATAACAAACCAATCATTAGACCAAATATGTATTTAAAAGTAAATGGAATCATCAGGTTGTATAAGAATATTTTGGAGAAGAGTGAGAAGGGGGAGTTAAATGAAAAACCACTAATTGTTATACATTTAATTAGGTCATGGGAAAAATATAAAGATGATCAGGAATGAGGATGAAACTTATGTTCCTTTAACATGACTTGAGGAGCAATAATATACAATGCTATAACTCTTCAATATCCGCATACTATGTCCATATTACAATGAACACAGTCCAGCAGGGTGTTACATTCTTTTCCCTCCTAGGGAGGCGAAGTGGAAAGCAGAAAATCTTCAACTTCGTGATAGATGAAGAAGTACCAGGTTTTGATGTGGAAGAGCCCAAGTCTGTCAAGCAATTTTTTTGTAAATAATTGTGGACGTACTTTTGAATAACTATTTTGCAATTAATGATTTTTTTTGGAACGGTTGGAACTATTACTAAAAATGTAGCAACATTTCCTATCTAAATTAAATCAGCAACAAGGAAGATCATTCTCAGTCTTTCAGGTTGCCTGATAAGTTTGTCTTACCGTGAAATTTTGGACGTCAGGTGACAAACCAGGTTTTTTGGAGGATACAAAATAGCTATAACTATTTTCAGAGGCAATTTGATATTCAGAATTTCCGATATGCTAAGCCTTGCAGTTTTAATTAAGGTGTCATTCTATTGTCAATCATATTAAATATGCCATAGTTCTGTTAGATGATAAGTGTTCGCCAGCCAGCGATTTGGAACAGCCCCGTGAAATTAAACTATAATACACTTCTTAAAATGTTAATATTAACACCCAAATTAATAGTGTTATATTTTACTTCAATTTATTGTTTAAAGAGGTGCAGGTAATGCTGACAACAAGTCTAGCGTTTCGAACTCTTGTCCGGTGGGATCGTGGGCAAAAGCCAGAACCGTTCCAAACGTGAATAGCTGCCGGATTAATGCTCTGCTACACTCGATGTTTCAAAAAGATCATGTTCACTAAACCGTTTAAGCGAGTTTGAGGTCATTTGTTATCATTTTGCGGAGCGACCGAAATTAAGCTGACCGCAATGAGCCCATTGTCTTGCTCTTGACTTGCTTTCAAACGCAGATGGTTTTGTGAAACATCGCTAAACGCTCTGACAGCAATTGCAGTAATACTCCTCTGGCATTCACATTTCACTGAGCAAGTTCCACTCAGCTTAGCGGAGTGAATATGTCGCTATGGCTTACTCTTTAGGGCCAACATTCAATTATAATTAATAAAACGTAAACCTAACACTTCAATTAACATTCCTGTAATAACTTGACTATGGCTTTTACTGTGTTTATTTAATAGTATCAACAGCTATCTCTAATACCTATCTACAATAGGTAAATGAAGAATTATAGTCAGACCAACAATTCGAGAATTCACTGAGAATACATTTTAGAGGTAAACATTTCTGTTATATTCACATAAGTTTCCCTGCCCAATTTTCAGCACACAATTAGCGGAAGAAATCATTTGACTGTCTATTTACTGTCAACAGAATTGAAAATATTCAGATTTTGTCTTCCTGTATATTTCCCTGTAGGTGCAAGTGGATTACTGGAAATTGGTGCACTTTAAATGATAGTCAAATAATTAAAGGTGGATGGGTATGTAATAGCATTGAAATTCTGTTTAACCGCGTGACTAGACAGAGAGAGAGAGAGAGAGAGAGAGAGAGAGAGAGAGAGAGAGAGAGAGAGAGAGAGAGAGAGAGAGAGAGAGAGAGAGAGAGAGAGAGAGAGAGAGAGAATGACGATTCGACTCTTCAGAAAAGCAGAAAATATTTGAAAATTCAAGATAACAAATACACATTGTTAAGGCACTGGAAGGGTAAAAATCTTGAAATTTCTGTTTTTTCCTTTGTTTTTTTCTTCTTTTAACGTAATCTATGGTATTTCAGCCTTAAAATACTAAAAATGTATGTTATGTACTTAGTTTTAAACCTATTTAACACAGCTTTGAAATTAATCTAAGTGTGTGGCACTTTTTAGAGAAAATTCTCAACCCATGGAACCTACTGTGATAAAACAATCAAATTTTGCTCTACTGAGGGATAGTACATGTTTAGAAGGGACATTGTAGCTTTTGCCAGTCTGTTGGCACATTAGTTCAATGATTTTACCACAGATAGCAGTAAGTTATTGTTTTTCACACCTGCTTTTTGGGATTCAACTTATAAGTGAACTTTTATATTGCGCTTGCATTATACAAGTGACATTTATATGCTAAGATGGGCAGAAGAAGCAATTTAAGAATGTTTAAGAAAAGGAGGAATGTTGGTAAGCTTAAAACAGCTGCCTCAATAAATAATGTAAGACCTAACCTCCAATCTAGGTCTACTCAGTTAGGCCCAAATCCAGCTGACATAAGTATCTCTTCTAAGAAACTTAAGGACAATGAAGAGCAATCAGTAATTTATTAATAGAGAAAGGATTAGGACCTCTAATAAAACATTTAGAGCAGTAGAACAGCGGGAAAGGCAGCATAGAAGAGGATGGAAGGGGAAATTGTAGGATGGCCCAGCATATTGCTCCGGAATGCACTGGAAACTTCAGAAGCCTTTTTCTCTAAGTTACAATTTTTAACATATAGTGCATATTTTCTCAACTTCTAGAAGAGTTGTAATAATTGTTTATTACAATATTATGCATATTTAACTCAAGGGGTTTAAGAATTGTAAATTACTTCCTGGATTGCATAAAATAATATATTATAAATGTAGGAAACAATATATATAGCAATAAAATTGTGTTTAAAAAGTAAAGTATCGCCAAACCGCTATGTTAAAGTATAGCCAGAGGCCCAGTCTTAATGCTGAAAAAAGGTTGAGCAATCTATTCATAACAGATCAGATTTAGATTTATTTAGATTTATTCATTTCTACAGTTTCAATTACAGTTTCACTACAATGACTTTAACACTGTACATGAACTTATTATACATTCTGTACAAATACATGAGATTGCTGACCCTAAGATTTACTGGTTGACTCAGGTCCCCTGGCCATAAGCCTTTGGTTCTCCTGAGGAGCCTAATGTCATTTATTCTTGACCTTAGCTTCTTTTACCCTAATCCACTTTTCTCTTAACTTATGTAAGAATTCTCCAATAAATCTAATTTTTCTTTTCACCCGTCCCCGTTAACATGCCTAGCGCCACTCCCTCTTTGCTCACACTGTCCCATTTCTTATCCCACATTTTTCTCCTGCAATTTGTAAACATTCTACCAGGTAATGGACAGTGCTCTCTTCATATCCACAAAATCCACATATCCCTACCTCGTTACTTCTCAACCCTTTTAGATATATTATTCCTACTCTCATCCATGCTATGCCTTCTCTTCCAGTTTTGTCACATTGATCTATATATTTTTCCCTACCCCATTCCTTCTTTAATAGCTTATAACATTTCAAAGTTTTCTTTCCCTCTAAACTTTTCCATATCTTCTGCCTGTCTATGTCTTGTACTCTGTTTCTCACTTCCTTTCAAAAACCGCTATGATGTGTCTCCTCTGCTCTCCATAAATCTCCCATGCCTATCTTAGAGACCATTCTTTCCAATTCCGACCACCAAGTATTTGTGTTCTTTATCCTTATCTGTTGCTGCATGCACAGATTCAATAATTCCTCTTTCTGCCCTGTAATACACTTATATCAGAATTTCAGTATTCTCTCTATTATTATTTCCATCATTTTTGTATTACCTAACTCTAGTAATGCCACTTGTCTTGTTACCGATTTTAGCAGCCCTGATGTACCTCATACCTCCACTGCATACATTGTTCTGGTTTCAACGACCGCTTAATACATTTTTTCTAATCATCTAACTGATATCTCCAGCTTATGTTTACATATTCTTACCCCTAACAGATTAAGAGAAAAGCTACATCAATACGACAAATTACACATTGCAAGGATAGGGCCTTCTGGAGTGCCTTAACAACGCTACCAACAGCCAGGATTATATCAGCGCCACCGGTGTGTCAGAATTTTATCTGCAGGACTTATGTTACATGCCAGTGTATACACTGACATGGGGCTTTCGATTTTAAGCAAACTTTAAAAGTATCGGCCTAGGCTGGTTTGAATCCGCGGCCTTGGGATCAGTAGGCGGGTGCTTAACTGAACCAAACAGAACGACGAAACAGAGAAAACCAAGAATATCTCAGAAAAGATTAACTCCTAAAAAACTTTAACTTTAATGAAATGTATATTGTTATTTAGTAAGACGTTCTAAGGATAACACTTATGGTTTACCATCTATACATGTCATTCAGAAGAAAGAGAAGTTCACAAGCTGTTCCTACAACAGTCACAATACACATTTTTGTCGTGAAAATATTTTAAATATAATATGCCATTTTAATAAAAAAAGTTCTATGTAAAGGGTAGTTTGGGTTGAGGAGATATCCTTGTAAACCTTCTGGTTGTATGCTTAGGAGATGCTGAACATGCATATCAAGTTTGATATTTATCTGATTTTGCTTTTTGAGTTATGTTGTCCAGACGTACTCATACACGTAAATGTATTGTCTGATTTTTTCGGTTCAGAGAGGTCGAAACATGTATTATGGGCGAATTATTTATTTTTTAACTGACGTACTATCCAACAGGATTTCCTATTGGGATGATGGTTATACAGCACGTTGACTATCTCAAAGTCTGGGGTTGGGAAGCCTATTGCGAGAGGATCACAAGTGGGATGCAGATGATGCGTAGATCTCCGAGTGGGTTGGATGCTGCAACTCCGGTCCTTGGCGTTGGTTAAGATGATCTGGAAATCATAGTTACCTCAGCTGCTCTCGTTTCTGCACGATGATATTACTTTGGGAGTGGTCCCGGATAGGAAGCGATGAGTATTTTGAAAAAAAAAAAAAAAAATGGAATAATCGTTGTGACTTTCTTTCAGAAATTTATATTTTAGTTAAATTTAATAATTTGCATAACTCGTCGTAGCACCAAATTAAATTACACTTTTGTAAGCTTTGATGTTTCTTTTTAAAGAAATATTTTATTCTCCACGTCGTCTGTTTGTAAGCTTACGGACCGAAAAACATTTGCGTCTGACCTTAATAAAGTGACCTTAATGTGCAAAAAAGAACACCAACTTCGGTTAGTCCCAAGCTACTGGCCTTGTCGTTGCTATGCCAATTCAACACAGTTTAATTGGTCCACGTCATATTATCACTGAATAGCGTTTGCTACCATATTTGGCAATCTTTTGAAACTTGTCCTTTAAATCATTTCTAAACAATTTAACATTAAAACAATACTTCTTTAAAATTTATAATAATATTATCATTATTAAAACATTAATAATATTCATTTTCCTTTTCTTTTATCTCTTCAATCAACATTTCACTTTTAAATGTTCTTTTTAACCCCGTTCCTTTTTACTAAAATCTTTTAATAATTTTCAATGAAATTCTGTCTAAAATAACTGCTTCAAGATACTTCTTTTAATTTATGTAGGTTCGTAGTTGTTTTATTCTAGAGACACACATATTTATATGAAAAAAACCACTCAAAAACAAAAATGTGTATATCTATAAGTAAATAACAAATTTGGTACCTAACCGAATTTAATTTTTACACCCGTTATATTTTGTTCCGCAACACAAATACTGCCAGGATTATGCTCACTGATGAGGTTACTTCCAGCATTTTCTTAGTCCTCATAACTGGAAAATGTCGGGAGGTCCCTATTCTAAATTTAGATCTTCAACATTTAGTTCAGTTACGACGTTTAAATTTGAATGTGTAATTAAATTAAATTTATGTTGGATATATGTGTATATGATTTCGAATAATCTCTTCTTCAGAGAAAAATATTACTGGAGGGAACTAAAGAGAAGAGGTCGAAAATAAATGAGTTTATTACAAAAACCAGAGTGATGGACACTTTCAGGATTATGAAATGTAGACTAAGGATATAAACTACCCTTCTGGTATCTAAGCGCTCCCAAAGCTACTACTAGAGTCCTATGCTGCCTATTATCCGATATAGCGAGCAAGAATAGAACAGGCGGTTCAATCGGGGAACAAATAATATGCACGTGTTCACATATAATGGCGATGTATCCGTTTCAGAGCACGTTTGTATCCCTTTAGTGGATTAGTTCGTGCAAACATTTTCGTTCATTTGTTTTGAATTAACGTGAATTGATTTGGACAACGGACATTGTTAGATACACCCACGGTAATTACTTAAACAAGATGAGTATTAAGTTACGTACACCATGTTACGCGTAACATGTAATTAGCATTAATTAATAGCCCTACTTTATTTTCTTGCTAGTTATTTACGAAAGTAAAAACAGTGTTCGCTGATATAAAATTTCAATACAGTCTACCTGTCTGAATAACATAATGCTATTATGCTTACCTATATACAGGGTGAACAAAATAGTGGAATGCTAGCCATATATTTTAAATGGATCATTTAAGTAAAATTCTGACTGATACAGCTCTCATTAGAGATAGTGATCCTACATAACGCTTAAGGGACAGCACCATTGATGGGGCTCATTTGGAATGATTTTTTTTTTTTTACAATTTTAAAAGGAACAATGGTGCAAATCTGATATGTTCTGATAGTCTTCAATAAATTAAGAAGCTTTTTTTTTTTTTTTAAACCAATTTTTGCTTTATGAAATTAAAACTTTAGAATTTACAGGGCACTGAAATTTGATATAACGCACATAGTGAACCAAAGAAGGAAACATTGGAATTATGCTTAATGTCACCGATGGCTTTGTTGTGCTGCCGCGAAAAGCCGGAGCACGGTGCGTGGGCAGGAGAGAGAAAGAGATAGGCTCCAGAGCGCTCGGTCTATTGTTGTTGCCGAGAAATTTCTGTGAAGGTCTGTGGCCTTCTAGAAACAATAGCTGGGGTTATAAATATCCCGTACGGTGTTAGGAGTGGCAGTTGTGTGATGGTTAATGCGACAGTCGACGTTTGAAGTGTACCGCAGTGATTTATTTCATTTGTTTTCGTGCGGCGGAGCATCGAGTTCACCTTGAAGACAGCTGATTGTCAATTATTTTCTACTGCAGCAACAGTTGTTTTAGATTTCTGCAAGCGGATTTCCGAATCTACGTAACCCACGCAGTCAGAAATCATCATCATCATCATCATCATCATCATCATCATCATCATCATCATCATCATCATCATCATCATCATCATCATCATCATCATCATCATCCACCCCGAGTTCGAATCTCGGCCAGGGTGAGTTACCTGGGTAAGGTTTTTCCGGAGTTTTCCCTTATCCTGAAAGACGAATGTCGGGTAACTCTAGGCTCTATGGACCCAGGGCTAATTTGACTATCATTTCACCCATTGTCCGATATGACTTAACGTTGGAGGACGTAAATTACACACACAAAAAAAAACATACACAGGGATTAAGTCTAAAGGTCTCGTTCCGGTCTCATAGAATGAAATGTTGTAGCCATCTCTTTCCTGGTCTGCCAATGCTTCTTTTCCCTTTTATGGGTGGGGGGATGACACGCCGTGGCCGAGCGGTTAGATGCTTGACTCTCACCAAGGTGGTCAGGATTCGGTTCCAGGCGACCGTATGTAAGATTTGTGATGGACAACACGGCACTGAGACGGCTTTTCTCTGGGATCTCCGGTTTCCCCGCCACATCATTCTACTGGTGTTCCATCTTCATTTCATATATCATCAGTGTCACCGCCTGCGGTGCCCAATACACTATAAATTCATTTTTCCTTTGTGGTTGTGATTCAACACCAATTTGGTATGCAATAATTCCCCATTGTTTCCACAAGCACTTTCCAGTTCGTTCTTTATTCATTTATCTTCTTTATTAAATTGAATATACCAAGTTCTGTTCTTAGGTCAACACTTTTTTTGCGTCAAATAGTGTGTAACCTGCAACAGTCCTTAGGAATCTCATTTCTGCAACTTCTTTTTCTTCTTCTTCGCTTTTATGAAGTGTCCAAAATTTTTAACTATACGAGCATGGGCACTGCGATTACTTTACAAAATTTTAGTTTTTTCTCTTTTCTGGTGATATTGAGATATATTTTATAGTACCAGGTATGTTGCTAAATCTATTAATAGAATAAACATTATGATACAATATAACCCCTCTCTAACCTTGTACAAATTAGGGTAAAATAATTTATAGTGAATATTACTAACAAATTGTAGAGCCCATGAATACTCTTGTCAAAAGCAAATCTAGTCTTTATTTGTGTAGAATGTTGCTAACCAGAGGAAACCTTGGTGAAAAAAAGAATGTATTTTTTAATCATGGCTCGATATGGTAATCTGAACGAACGCTTCACAGGAGCACTCAATGAATCCAGACAGAAACATAACATATCTAGAGGGTTAAACATTGTAAAGAAGTTCAGTGATACGGGAACCTGAAGAACAATAGAAAATGTGGAGGCCAAAGTCTGCTCTAAATGATGAAAATGTTTTTAATTTGTTCCTACCGTTCCAATAAACTCCCCACTCATGCACAAGACAGTAAAAAGGGTTTTGCAGAGTCTGTCAAACATCTATTTCTAATCTGATTAAATGTATTAAAAGGCAAGACTTACAAAATTTAGAGGAATAAAGTGGAGATGACTTTGCACAAAGAACTGAATTATGTGAAATGTTAATGGAGCTGACTGGCTAAAACCCAGAGTTTACAGGACAGATAATATTTTCTGATGACACTTTTTACCTAGCACACTTCTGAATGTCCTGCGCCGTGGCGTAGCGGGCTAAGGGAGCATGCCTTGGTCCTTGGCCACGGAAAGCGACCCGTTTTCGATCCCACCCATGGGGTGCGGAATTTAGGTCCCGGGTATAGGACCGGTGCCAACTCAGCGTCGTGAGAAAAGTGAGGAGCTTACGCTAGGTAAGCGGCCCTGGTCACGGAAACCAACATTCCGGCTGGGGGATGCCGAGATACTGACCACATCCCCTCCCCGTATCGGTTGGATGATTGTCCACCTGTGCCGTGCATAAGTGGGTGTGAGGCCAGCAGTCTGGTTGGTAGGCCTTGGTCCTCTAAGGACTGTCGCGCCAGTGGTTAAGTTTTTTAACTTTTTAACCTGTCAGTACTGGGCCCGAAACAATCCACCATGAATATCCAGCAACAGCTTACACTACATCCACAGAAAGTAAACGTATAGTGGTAATCACTGTATACGCTATTTTTACTGACGGCAACCTAAACACTAACATTACTGAAGAACGTTTTCAAGTTTTGAAGATACAGGAATTTTCTGGGCTGAGAGGCCGTGGTCTGCTAGGTTTGTAGATCCAGACGTTTCGTTCACGACTGCGGTGAACATCTTCAGTGGTGTGGCCTAAGTCTTCTCGGTGAAGGTTCCGTCACGGCTGAATCAAGTTTTGCTTCTTAGTATGGATAACATACTTAAAATGTCGATATTGACTGAATACTTTTTGACTTTAACCAATTTGAAGTGTTCTTTGTTATCGGTTAAACTTTCTAAATACGTGTACTTTTTTCAAACATCGTTATTTTCCCAAGGGGTTTAGCAATTAGCTATATACAGAGAGATTCACGTTTAAAAATTCTGACCAAAAGCTTCAGCCATCCGTATCCTTCTTATATCTACAATGACATGTGTAAATGCAAGAAAATTTATCAGGACTAATTAGAAGAAGATATGAAATAAGCCTTGGTACGAATAGTATGTAGAAAGATGAGTAGAGAAATGCATTTTAGTGCGACGCAAGAGTTTTGTCAATGTTATTGAAACATCCTCTTTAAGATCTTACGGAGAAAGCTGCTTATATAAACGTTTATAGCTGGCTTTTGATACGGAATATTTCCTTTTCTCCTCTCTTGTATGGGATGAGGAAGACCTTAGAAGTTGTGAGGTTTCTTAAAAACATATTGAGAGAGATGGATCGGCGACATATAACATCCGAAACTCGCATTCCGAAAAAGTTTTCTGTGGTTAGCTAGACACATATTTGGGTGGCTTCTTTCATCTAATGAATTTCTTTTTCTTCCAAATAATTTCAATTTTCCATTAATGTTTTAGGTCAGCATAGGCGCGGTGCAGTGTTGGAAAGATAGCACAGTTGTTTGTTAGTTGGAAATCTGTTCTCTGCCCTCCTAGATGGCAGCTTTTTCTCAGTTAGGTAGATTTTCTTTTTTTATAGTTTACGTCCTCCAACATTTAGTCATATCGGACGATGAAGTAAATGGCTGAAATGATGATCAATGCGTCCGGGTTCCATGGAGCTTAGAGCTACCCGGCATTCGTCTTTCAGGATTAGGGAAAACCCCGGAAAAACCTTATCCAAGTAACTCACCCTGGCCGAGATTCGAACTCGGGACCTCTTGAACGTGCTACCGAGGCGGGAAGTTAGGTAGATGGATCTAGTTCTCCCTTGAGGAGCCTGAAGGTGATAGGGTTATCAACCTTGTAACCGTTGGAACCTCTACCTACCTCTGTGATAAATTCAAACCCTTGCTGTGAAATACCAGAATCATATAAGCGCAGTAAACTAGCACCTGTCCAATTAAGTCATCACCCAGGTGGATTGCGTTGGGTCGTAATGTGCTGTACTCCCGTTCCATGGTCATTCACTCATTCGTTCATTCACTCATTCATGCATTCATTCATTCATTCACTCACTGACTATCTCGACTCGACTCAACTCAACTCACTCACTCACTCAATCATTCATTCATTTACTCATTCATTCACTCACTCACCCGACTCGACTCGACTCAACTCACTCACTCACTCACTCACTCACTCACTCACTCACTCACTCACTCACTCACTCACTCACTCACCTACTCACTCATTCATTCACTCATTCATTCATTCATTCATTCATTCCTGAAACCATAACATTTAATTGTAGTATTTACATACCTTCCTGTATTCCTTATGATTTAATTTAATACCTTCCCCTTATCAAAAATTGTATTTTCTGCCTAGTTCCTCTTATTTGTAATAATTGTGTGAGCCAGAAATGCTTTTATTTAGAAATCGTATGATACTATACACTTCGTAGTCGTGAGAACGAAATTTACTTTTCCTTATTGTATTTATAATCAAATGGATTGGTTAATACATTTTATTCCACATTGTTCCAATATTTATTTCTACCACTGGAAAAACAACACGAAGAATGGAAGTTCAAGGTTCATATGTTGTTTTTCACATTATACATGATTTGTCAGTCCTTTACGTTTCTGTCTTATCGTTTATTTCGGTCTATTTTATTTAGTCCATCTTTTGGTTAACTACATTATATAGGTATTCACAAATATTGATCTCAGTTCTTAATTTAGCAACGATATGTCTGGATTACGTCCTGCGCCGTGGCGCAATGGGCTAGAGCGCTGTGCTTTGGTTCTCTGTCGCGGAATGTGCCAGGGAGAGGAGCGGGTTTTAATTTACGGGTATATGGCCTGTGACTAAGGTCTAAGACTAGACTTTAGGCCTGTGATCTAAACATTAAGCAAAATTTCAGTGAAGTAGATACACTTATTTCAGAAATATTAAGGTTTAGTTCTTCGTTTCATTAATTTAAAGCTCTGCATATGTCAAACGGTTTCTTAGATGTTATTCAGGACACTTATTTCTGTTTATTTGCTTACTTTTTGTTAATTTTGTAGTCTCCCTTAATTGCTATAGTCATATTATAATTAATAAAATATAACCTAAATATAATATTTTTGAAAACGGCTATGTATCTTAAGTAATAGTTAATAAAATGTTGCTAAAAATTAGAAGTTATGGTACGAGTGGATAATTTCAGATGTGGAAAATGTATTGCATTGCGTGTTAAGCAGCATTTGAAAGGTCACAAAGAGCATAAATGTTATCGATGTTAGTGAATTGAACATGTGAAATGAAAATATGGAATGAAAGCATATAAATAAGCAGATATAATGAAAAGCAATAAGAAAATATATTTTTGCAGAATTTTGCACAATTTAACAAGCGTGTTGCGTTAAAGATTATACTGAAATCCTAAAAATGAGGATCTCTATTCCGAGAGTTTAAAAGTTGTAGGAAGTCACAACTATTAATAATTCCCAATGGGCTGAAGCAGAACACTGCTAGTTTGGGCAGACAGGAAGAAGTACTGTTTGGTATAAGGGTAATTCATTGTGAAGCTGAACTAAACAAAGACAGGTAAGGAAGTGTTGGTCATTACCCTCAAGAGGGAAGGGATAGTGCTAACTGGAAAACCAGCAGACAAACCAATGCTCTACCTGGGGCATTCTTGTTCTGGACATCGACGGAAGCAGCGGTGTTAGGAAGATGATGTGAAACTAAGCAATGTGTGAAGGCACGCGTGCGTGTGTGTGAAGCCCCGAACAAGAAGAGAAGGCAGTCTGGTGTGTATCACTCCCGAGAGAGGACATCCATGCAAAGATCCTGAACTAGTTACGAACCCAAAACCCCTCTTAATAAAGTTGGTGAAACTATGTCCACGCTTGTTCCCTTCCAACCACGCGTACCCTCTCATGGCTCACAGTGATTCATGATGCACTGATCTGTTATTAAATACATATTTAAATATTTAATTGCCGAGTTTTATTTTTCCGATGAAATAGTACCCAAGTTTTTGTGTTTGATAAACAAAAATCATTTGCTCTGAACAAAATGGAGAAATCTGCTAAAATACCTATTTAAAGTGTAATTAAAACTAAATCACGTGCGACCGGTTACTTCAAATGAAAGACAGATATTCACAATGAGCAAAATATCAGTTTTGAAGCCTGGTTTATTAACTTCTGGCTTACTTTGGAGGTGCTGACAAAAACAGTTTCATCAAAACCACTATGGGATAGGTGTTGTACAGAAAACGCCCGTAGTTACTACAAATGTGAACATTTAAACTACAGTAAGCATTGTGAAACTTTGAAGCAAGGTTAAAACGGACTGGACTGGACTACGCTACGGATTCGGCACTGAGGTCCAAACATAGTCTTATTGTCCTGGATAAATAGAGTCAAACTGAAAAAAAAATTGAATGCCACGGCTGGGATTTGAACCACGGTTTCTTGGTTTCCGTGCAGTCGCTCTTACCCATTGAGCTAACATGGCCAAAGTGCCGTCATGGCATTAAACTCTCCAATTGACTCATATATTTTCCCGGTAAACCACTGGGGGCTCTCGTATTCGAGTTACTCCATTTATGGCGACATACTGTTGTAAGTACTTGAGTACCAGGCTTCAACATTAAACACGTATTAGTTAAATTAATTGATGGAAATTAATCCGTCAAATACACTAGCGGTTTAATATAAAACCCTAGTGGTTTATCGGGAAAATATAATGAATCTATAGCCCATACACGGCTAGTGTACTTGATGGATTAATTTCCATCCATTAATTTAACTAATTGGTCTTATTATAACTGTGCCCCCAAGTGTGGCACCCGTGGAGGAAAGATGAGGCACTTTACCACTTGGAATCTCCCCGGCAGGCCAGTACAACCGGCATTTCACTCTTCTGTGGCTCCACTAGACTACGATCGAAGACCTTCCCGCCAGAAGAGGAAGTTTTACCAAGAAATGAAATGTGTAGTGTTTAACGCCCGCTTTTACTACACACGGCACCGCAGGCGGTGACATCTGATGATATATGAAATGAAGATGGAGCACCGGTGGAATGAGATGGCAGGGGTAACCGGAGGTGCCGGAGAAAAACCCGCCCCAGCGCCGTGTTGTCCACCACAAATCTCACTTTGCGGTCGCCTGGGATCGAACCCGGACCGCTTTGGTGAGAGCCAAGCGGTCTAATCACTGTGCCACGGCACGGCCCCACTTTTACCAAGAGCATATCATCCTGCCATGCAAGGTCGAGACACCCGCCGACACTTCTACCCTGAAAGAGACCACCAGATGAGAGATGATGTGAAATGAAATGGAAGTACAGGAATTTCGGAGATTAATTAACCTACCCAGCAATCACCTGTAGACCCGGGAAAACCCCCGGTAAAACACATAGATCAGGTATGTTGGCAACGGGAATCGACACCGGAGCTTCCGAATGTGGGTCACAGTGGAAACCACCTGAGCCATCCCGCACGGTTGTCTAGACTACCATTTACTTGGAGAAGTGTTCGAATATATTGGTTTCTTAAAAAACGGCCCAACGATTTTGTTTAAAGCACCATATGCTGAATACGTTTTCATGAAAAATGTGTACTTCTTCTACTTGATGAAAATAAGAGAAACAAATAAAAAGGGCAAGTAAAAAATAAAGAAAAATAACACATTTTAACCATCGCCATAGTGTGAACCATATAAACCTGAACCATTTCTATAGGCAACTAATAACAGAACACGCGTACAACTTTGGGAGAATATAATACACAATTGGGAGATTACATTACACTATTTACATCTCAGCGAAAATGTTAGAAATGTCCTCCACAAGCATCTATGTATCGTTGGTCCCATTTTCCTTGATGCGACTGTAGACACTGAAGTTTGTATGGTTATCTTCAATACATTTGTGGAGCAGCTGGATGATATCGAATTGAGAGAAGGTTATTTCCAGCAAGAAGAAGCAACGTGCCATACATCTAATGACATCATGGAACTTGTAACCAGTTTCTTTGATAATCCAATAATATCAAAAGGTCTATGGCCTCACCAGATCCCCTGACCTAACCGCACCGGATATTTTCTTGTGGGGGTATCGAAAAATAGAGTGAACAATTGATGTTCTCAAGGCATCCATTCAAACCGAAATAAGTAACATTGAGCGAGGATACTCTCCGTAAAACTTCAGAGAATATGGTGAGACGAGTACAAACTTGTGTAGATGCTGGTGGAGGACACTTCCAACATTTTCTCTGAGATATAAATAGTGTAATGTAATCTTCCAACTCTGTATTATATTCTCCCAAAGTTGTACGTGTGTCCCATGATTAGTTCAAACGTTATGGTTTATTGAATTGGTTCAGATTTGTGTGGATCACACTGTACTATTGCTGCATTTGATCCCGAGCTACTTTAAGAAATATGGAACGTGACTTGGAACAAATTAATTAATGAGAGATCGGTGACTGAAAAAAAGAAGAACTATATCTTCTTAGTAAATATTATGTATAACTAGATAGAGTCAACATGAAAAATTCAATGCCATGGCCGGGATTTGAACCACGGATCTCCTGGTTTCAGTCCAATCGCTCTTAACCTTTGAGCTACCATGGCCAACGTGCCGTCCTGACATTAAATTCTACAGTTTACTCGGTAGACCACTAGGGGCTCTCGCATCCGAGATACACCGTTTGTGGCGACTTACTATCGTAAGTACTTGAGTCCCAGGCTTCATCATTTAACTCTTATTATTTTAGTTAATTGATGGAAATTAATCATCTCTCCACACTAGCCGTATGTAGGCTAAGGTTTTTGATAGAGTCAACATGAAAAATTCAATGCCATGGCCGGGATTTGAACCACGGATCTCCTGGTTTCCGTCCAGTCGCTCTTAACCTTTGAGCTAACTACTTACGGTAATAAGTCGCCACAAACGGTGTATATCGGATGCGAGAGCCCCTAGTGGTCTACCGGGGAAATATACGAGTAAACTGGAGAATTTAATGTCAGGACGGCACGTTGGCCATGGTAGCTCAAAGGTTAAGAGCGACTGGACGGAAACTAGGAAATCCGTGGTTCAAATCCCGGCCATGACATTGAATTTTTCATATTGACTCTATCTATCAAAAACCTTAGCCTACATACGGCTGGTGTGGAGAAATGATTAATTTCCATCAATTAACTAAAATTATGTATAACCACTCCTCATAGGTAGGCCAAGGGCCTACATGGCCTGCAGTGCCAGCTATCATAATCACTTTTCATAGGTAAGCTGTTTTACTCTGAAACTTTGTTCTTCAAACTGAAAGTTTCTCATGCAAAATAATATATACTGACAATAAGTTTTATGTATTCGATATAGAATTACGTGGTCCACAGAAGTCGTTCTAGCTTTTGGCTGCTTACTTACCGTTTGTTCTTTTCGGTTCAGTAAAATGGAATGTCAAGTCGGCAAACAAATGATTAATCTAACACATTCGTAGCAAATTTAATTAAAATTCTAATCTCTTTTAGTGAAATGTATCAACAAGTTTATCTGGAGGGGGAGAGAGAATGCCTGTACTCCGTGGAGACTTGAACACGTGCCTCGTAAAATACAGGTGTCGCCTTTACTCTTAATGAGAATATTCAAATGAGTTTGCAAGTGGAATGGGATCGATGGTTGGTAAATGTCAGTTCCACGTGCAACGGGCGACGTTGGTAATTGTGTTCCTGACTTGCCGGCCGCCGTTTGTTTTGTAGCATTATCATCTGCCGTTCAGGCAGATTATTATTCAATATACAAATACGGCACTCTCTCTCGTGTTTAACGGGAAACAAAGTTAACGAGAGCAAATATTGTGTCGCTCTGTTTGTATTGCGTCCAAACTAACGAACGGCCTGCAAAACATCCATACATCACTTTGCGTTCTGCTAAACGGAATGATATTTCTTTTGATTAAAAAATACATGATTTATCATTTCCCTGAGTACGACACTTTTGATACCGTCTCTAATACCTTCCTTCTGCTGCCAGCTGCTGCAGTGGTGAACCATGATATCTTTTACTCAGGGTAGATGTACGTGGGGGCAGGGAGGTGTCTCAGAACAAACACCATCAGATACTTAATTGATTACACTAATAAACGCACAAAAATGCGCATTTATTTGTTTTTATTTTTGTACTTTACGTCCTCCAACGTTAAGTCATATCGGACGATGAATGAAATGGATTAAATGTTGCTCAAATGAGTCCGGGGTCCCTGGAGCTCAGAGTTACCCGTCATTCGTCTTTCAGGATAAGGGAAAACCCTGAAAAAAACCTTATCCAGGTAACTCAGCCTGACCAAGATTTGAACTCGGAACCTCTTAAACGTGAAGCAGACACGCTACCATCTACGCTACCGAGGCAGGCACAAAAATGAGCAGGCAAGCGGAATATTGACTTACATTAAGTCTGGTGCACTGTTTGCGATAATACGTTCAGGTTTTTCCTATCATGCATGGTTTTGTAATTTTTGGGTGATCTCATAAATCCAGGCTCGGATGCCACCGCCTTATGGCAAGAACTATCTGATTCCGACAGATCTTCATCTGATGAAGTAGTACAACCATCTACATCCAAGGATGCTGCTTATATTCCAGAAGAAGAAGCGGAAAAGCCACACTTAATTACACAGGTGGAACTCAACAATGTGGTACGTGATTTATGTCTACCCAAGTAGTTAGCCTAACTCCCCGGATCGCGTCTTCAGCAATGGAAGCTGTTAGATAAATATACTAGGTGACAGTGCTCAGGAACAGAAATAGCCATTTCTTTCAGTGTTTCACAACCACAGTTAGTGGTGTCTGTGTATGCAGTGATGTGAGTGGATTAATGTTGAAATTAGATACTACACATAATGATGAAGCGTGGCGCTATTTATTGACTGTTCTAAAAACTTTGAAGGCTGTATTACTACATAATGGCAATAAGCTGCCCTCTGTACCTATGGCATATGCTGTGGCAATGAAAGAAACTCATGGAACTATGTGCCACATTCTTCAAGCCATAAAATACTAAGATCACTGGTGGTGTATTTGCGAGCACCTTAAAGTGATTGGTCTTTAAATGGGATTGCAAAGCGGATTTACTAAATTTCCGTGTTTCGCCTGGCTATGGGACAGTTGTGATAGCACTATAAATTTAATTCAGGGAAGAGAGGTAGTAGTTGTGTGACGTCAGCTCTGCCAGCTCTCACCGCAAAACATGCTCCCAAACGAAATGCAGGTTAGCGTGTGACGTCACCGCGCTGATTACTGCTGTCGAAGGGGAAGGAATAGTTTGATGTAGAAACACAGGAAACGTATCGGGTATTAATAATATGTACAGCTTACATCTTGGGTGTTGTAATACTAATGCTGACTGCTTTCATTACGCTATTGGTTACAGTTTATAAACAACTACATTTTGCCCCTGTGCTGAGAGAAAATATATAAAACTTCAAACTCGTTGTTTATCTGAAGGACACGCATGCTGTAAAGTAAATAAAATAAAACATCAAATAATTTTCTCTGCAAATTAGAGGAGACCCATTCAGAACAAAATCACGTCGACATTTTCCGACACTTTTTGTTTCGTTTTTCTTTAACTAGTTTATCAATGTCAGGACGTAATATCTGGGAAATGTGTAGTCGAAGACTATGTGTTAGATTGTGATACGAAGGTACTTCGGAGTTTGAACTTAATTTCATAACAGACAAAAAATTGTTCGCACACATATGTAGAGGCAAACATACACAATGTCCGTGTGGCAAGTGAATGCAACCTCTAAAATCTGGTTTGGGGGACATTCTTGTAAAAATCAGCCAAGTCTTTCTTGTGTGTATATTTGTCCACCAATAAATCGTCACATTGTAATTTAACAGTTCTATTAGGTACGTGGCAGCTACATTGTTGTCATCGAGTGCGCTAGACTGACTGAACCCCCTAGATTCTGTAATCACTGCCCCATTTATATAGGCAACTTGTTACTACACGGCTCTTGTCTGACGTCGTACATATTGCAGGCCTCGCTGCCGGCTAAAATACGTCACAACCCTCGAAGCTGTCTTTCTCTGAGTTAAGGAGTGGGTCGGAAGAGACAAATTCATTCTAGGGTAACAGAATGTAAAATTTAAATATTTGATTGATCTACAGAAGGTGTTTCATCCACCATTACACATTAAATTGAAGCTGATGAAAAACTTTGTGAAGGCCACTAACAACAACGGTGAGGGTTTCAGACATCTTGGATTTGTTTTCCCTGGTCCGAATGACCCCAAATTAAAAGAAGAAATATTCGTTGGACCTCAAATCAGAAAAGTGATCAGTGAAAACAATTTTGATACAAAATTAAATGCAAAAAAACTTGCAGCATGGAGGTCATTTGAAGGCGTTGTTCACGGCTTCCTTGCTAACCAAACGGATACAAACTATAGACAGCTGGTAAAAAATCTTCTTCAAACATAGCAGAAATTGGGGAGTAGGATTTCTCTCAAAATTCACTTCCTACATTCCCATTTGGATTTTTTTTTCGGAAAATGTAGGTGCAATAAGTGACGGACAAAGTGAACGTTTTCACCAAGACATCTTGCGAATGGAATAACGTTATAAAGGCAGGTGGGACGCATCAATGATGAGTAACCAACACACAAAAGGATAAGCCTGAATCGACCATTCCCTCCAACCACATAAATGTGAGTAGCTATTTTATTTTAATTAACATATTTTCCACTAAAGAAATAACCATATTAACAGAATCTGAAAGCTTTTCACGAATCTTTATTAGAATACACATTCTTGGAACTGCCAACTTAGTTCTGATTTACAATATATTATAATAGGAATTGAAAACGATCTGAGTGTGACACAGTAAACTTATTGCAGTTTGGAATTCAGCGCATAGTGTTCATTAAGATTCAGCTTCTTTCACTTTTGCACATTTGTTAAAGTTCAAACGTAGACTAGTGCTTTTTAATAGAGGTTAATAAATTATATTTTTGAATCGAGTTGCCTGCTATTTGAGGATGTAAAATTAAACTCCTTCTAAACCTTAACACTAGACACTGACTATTAAAGTATTATATTGTTAAGCTCTGAATGATCAATACACTTACGTTTAAAATAAGTCTTTCCATAATAGAAATGAAAAGCATAAGTTTCCCAAGTAGCTGAAGTGCTAACCTCCTGTGGTGACCGCAAAGCATCTATGATGGTAGCGAGGCTTTCAGACGCTACAGACCGCCGATAATCGATCACAAAGAGATAAAAGAGGTGACAACAATATTAAAAATAAATGGTCTTACCGCCTATTTCATAATAGTCTGATAAAGTTCCTACATTATGGGTATGTTTCAACATTTTAAGCGTCTAATCTGCATCTAAAACACAACTGTTGTCGCCTTATGACTTGCTAAATTCTAGGAATCCCTTTTTCCTTTCTAATTTTCAGAACCAACATACGCGTGTTTTAATGCAGTACTGTAACTTCTGAAGTAACTAAGATGCTCATGGCAGTAAAACGGTACACTCCACGTGCTCAAACTAGCTAAAGTTGGATATGAATAAATTCATACTAGATGGAAGCGGGGTAGCAACGAACTCTACTCCAATCAATAAAGAATGCACCCTCGATTGGTACCCATCATAGAGGAATCGATTCATATCTAACTTTAACCAGAATACCTATCTTCCCTACGTGAAGCAAGTCACGTGATAGGAACTGGTTCCGCTTTACTGCTGTGGACACAGTTGCGATGTCAGTCTAATTGAAAATTTGACTATGCTGTAAGAGTTCCAGGAAAATGAACCTTCATTTAATGGCTTTCTTTTTTAAGTTGTATGGAAACCTTATTTCCCTTAACTACACTAACAATTATTTGCTCATTTGAAAATGTAACTTCACTAACTAATAACATCTCCTGACAAGGTTATAAATGTTACTTGTTATTTATCTTTTTGTAGGATATTATTTACTATATTTATATATCTCCGTATCAGTTAATTTATACAGTTATAAATCCTACCCTACAATAATTTCGATATCACACATTTCGCTGTACTATACAGTAGGTGAAGGTTATGTCTTTGAAATTCCATGCTCATTGCATTACCACGAGAAAAAGAGAATAGCAACCTACTAATTGAGAAAGATATAACTATTTTAAAATTCAGAACAATAATAAAGGGAAACTCTGGAGTGATTAACTTCACAAAAAGTTATGAACAAACTGCGTGCTTTTACAACAACTGTATTTTTGTTCATTAAGATTATCTGAAATTTCTACAGTTCACCTACTATACAAGTCACATTCTGGTACTATCATTATCTATCAATATTTGTAAAACAGCCTATATAAAATTATATTAATCCCAAATTTCGTTAAAAGCTATACTGTTTAGATATACACATATATGGATTATTTTTCTATAAATGATTGGAAAGGCATTTTGATGCACACTGAATCACTTATTGCTGATGAAATCTCAGCATTGAATAATCGGGGAATAGAATATTTCTGCTACTGATACAGAATGTAGTAAATATTTTGCACATATGCATTTAATCGTAATGGAATAAGCACCCATAATTTATTTACTTACATTGTATATTTGAATCTTTGTCTAGTTCTCTAAGATATAAGGTGTTTTAACATATTAGCTTAAACTGGAGAATGAATGAAACGGGTGACATTATCCTCAAGTGAGGCCCGTGTCTAGAGAGCTTAGAGTTACCGGAATACAGTTTTCAGCATAGGGGAAAAACGGAATAAAAGCATTATGTGAGTAAGTCAGCCTAACCGAGATTCAAACTCGGGTCCTCTTGAATGTGAGACATGCCACTCCCGCACCACAGAGATGCGTATTTATTTATTGACGCAGAATAAGTATGTCATTTATACTTGGTTACAGTATTTATTAAACTATACTTAGACACCCTGCGCAAACGGTATTTCCTGTGTAGATTGTATGTTCAAATTCAGGTTCTAGCCAACCTTATTAATTCTCTTGGTGGTTATTCTCAGAGTTGGACAAACGCCAAGTTAAGAAAACTGTCCACCAACGTAAAGTAAGTCCCTGAAAGAAATGTGCCATCCTTACACAGTGCGACAAGAACAGCGAATGTGTGTGACAGAGAACGCATACTACACAAGGAGCAGAACCGTTATAAAAACATGCGCCCCCTTTACTCTGTACATTAAAGCCTAGAAGATTCATTCACAAAAGTAGAAGCCGTCAAAATGTTTTTGAATAGTATGTAACTGAACTGACATGAGATGTCATAAAACTGTCGATTGAGAGTATAGAAACCTTCTCCACACCCCCCTCTGCGCCTCATTCTCCGGAGACTTTCTTTGCTGTGGGTATACTGTATAAACCCTACAGTTACATCCACAGGACGGTACAGGAAGGTGATTGGAGGCAACAGATTGTACTCAATGTTTCCAGAGGTGTCATCTCCAGTGAAAGGATTGTAGCAGCCATACAACACTATCATTTAAAATGCATAAAGAAAAATCGACATACTGAGTATTAATGCAGTTTACGAGCGTATAATTTGCAATTTACATATAGCAGTTACAGGAGATTATATATTCCGCCTAAAAACTAGACACTACAATTTCGCTCGAAATAAATGTTTTGTGATTCCTGGCATAAACACATTAAAAGAATACTTGTCCAGAAAAAGTTTCGCGAAATTCATTACAGCATTGCTCAAAATAAATTAGGTCGTTTAAATACCAAATTTGATATTTAAACTTAACCGTCTCACAAGGAAGTAACATGAAGTTTTTCAAAGAAATTCCTCTTGCTTAAAACCAAAAATCACTAACGTTACTTTATTAAAATACGATACATTTTGGATATTTGAATAGAAAATAAGGAGTAAACTTGGTATTTTCTGGGACTGTTATAGGAAACCTCTTCATTGTGAATGTTTTGTATTTATTGCTAAATCTTAAGAGATGGACAAAATCTCACAACACATAAAATGTAGATTTCGTTTAAGCACACCTTTTATATAAAACACGTTTTTCTATGACGTTAGCCATATCTGAGTTATTGTTACTGATTTGAATTTTCGATTACTTATACTCTTAAGTGGTAAGCCGTTATTCATTTTTTCCCGTCATGCGTCATGCAAGTAGCAATCTCACATTTCGTAGCGATCATATTGCGACATATGGTTTTAAAATCTAAGTGTGTCCTCCTTACATCTACAACGAATGTGAAATTCAAAATGAAAGCTCATCCTGTTCACTAAAACAATAGATAGAATAATAATGCTTTGCAAAAATGTCGTGTAAAAGAGTCAGTATCGAAAGTTATGTGAATACAACATATTAGAATTCTTATGGGTATATGAAATATTTGTCTTGCAATGTGGTGTACTGGGGTGGGGCGTTGTGCTTTGGTTCCCTCTTACGGGATGCGTACGCGGTCGATCCCCCCCTGGGGATTGCGGATTTTAAATTCCGCATATTGGAGTGGTGCCCACTCAGCATCGCAAGAAATCTAAGGAGCTACGAAAAATACCGAACCCTGGTCTAGAAAGCCAATTTTCCGGCTGGGGGTGCCGAGATGCTGACCACATCTCCTCCCCGTATCGGTTATTTATTATTTATTTAGGTACAGAGGATCTACTCCCATTAGTCCTGGACCCGTAGAACCAAGGGCTCAGGCGTCCTTCTACCCGGGAGCGATGGAAAACTCCGGGAGCCTTTCCATGGGGCAATACCTTGAGTCTAAAAAGCTTCCCGTCGACTACAACGTCAAGACGGGCGGAAGTGGATACGCCACTTACGCGCATCATCCCCGCAGGGAAGACTACCGATATGACCTCGGTGGGGCCGCCTGGTGATCTAGCACACCTTCTACTAACTCTGCAGGTAGTACCCGGGAATTATGAGGCAACCCTCTACAGCCTCCGGGCGGCCGTTGCCTGGCCGGAGGACCTAATTCCCCGTGGGTGTCGGGAACACACTGCCCCCTCGAGTCCAACCCAATCGGAACAACTCCCCTACAGGTGGGGATCGGCAGTTCGGCCCGAGGTTCCTCTAGTAACGTCAGAAGTACCACGAGTGCTAAGGCTCCGCAGTGCCCGCACCACGGCATCTGAAGGGGACGGATCTCCTCCCCTACGGGACCCCGTATCGGTTGGATGATCGCCAACCTCTGTTTTGCGTATGTAGACGTGAGGCCGGCAGTCAGGTTGGAAGGACCTTGGCCGCTTCGGGCTGTTCGTCGTGGACTATTATTATTTATATAAAATATTTAAACCTCTCAGTCCCAGGGTCCATTACAATGAACATAAACTTTTTTTCCTATTTGTAATGGTTTTAACCCTTTTTCCTATTACATATATTCTTGTTAAACTGTCCTTTACCAATTAAACATGTACATTTGAGATGTTCTGAATTGTAAAATATTATTCTTTCACAATTTACATTGTATTGTGCTTTCTTATAGAACATGAAGCAGGCACCGCAGTCAAATGATACCCTGTCGTCATTCAAGCGTGCCATCACACCGTTTATCACTTGGGCTCTCCCACTTCTTTCACCACAATCACGTTTGACTGCGTCTTTAAGATTCGAACTCACGACCTCCTTATATGAGTGGATGGCCAGTCCACTGCGTGTCGCCGTAAGGCGTTCCAGACGGCCTTATGAAACCCGGATTCGAATTAGAGGAAGACCGGCATAATAGCAAAACAATTCGGAACTGAAAGGGTTAAGTAATGCAGCTAAAACCGCTTAAGAAATGAGCTGAGAAATAAAACAACGTGTATGTTAAATAAATATGGCTGATTAAAGTAAGTGGAGTAATTCCAAAACCACAATAATCAACTCTTGCAGAAAACAGAGACTTTACCTACAACTGCTAGACCTGGATTGTGTACAGAATTGTTAACATGCCTTACTGAACTATGCTGACAAAACTCATTTCCATAAGTAGTAAACTTCCCACCAACATGATTGACACAGCTGCTAACAGAACGTTTGCAAACAATTAATTAGTCTTACTGCCAACATAGAAAAAGAAAAGAAAGGGCTTCTCTTCATCATTTATGAAATTCAGTTACCGGCTGCTGAAGTAGCAGGTTTATTACCTGAGGTTGACCACGTTAACTTCCGATTATTGTTGTTATTAGAATAGTGTTAATTAAACAATGAATGATTGTGATACAAACATAAATTACTGACCCCCTCCAGTCGTTGAGGGCCATCCGCTACAAGTCGATTGTTCGTCACATTAATATCCGGCCAGTAACCCTGCAATTTCCGTCACCACATATCCTTTTGCCCACAAATTTCGAATTACCTTATACACTTCAATCAGAGACCAAACACATCACTGCCATATCTAACTGCAACACTTCGATTGTAAATTATGGACAGAGTAGCAGTAAGCGCTGTATTTACTAATATCGTTCCATCATTCGACGTAAAAATTGGCATTAGTCGGCTAGCACAGCGCATTTTGATCAAAATGGACTGCCGCGTTGAGATCGCCAGAAGAATGATGTGCTGATATATCCTCGAACGCGTTAGCCAGTACACACATGACCTCTATGCATACATGTACCACATGTGGTATGTTTATGTAAAGTATCATGGAGTAAAAAGTAATAGCTATATTTCCACAGAATGTACACGGAGAGTATGATAAATACTCGTACCTGAGCAATACACCAAACAAGAGGTTTTGTGTAGCATGTATACAAAGTGACAGTACAGCTTCGGAAACAAAGATCACTGAAGCAGTGCAAATATCTGCCGGTTCTCTTTTCGTGGTTTCCTACCAATAAACTTCACGAGTCGCCTGTTTGTTGTTCGTGGCTGGTCACAGGTGAACAACCAGTACAATGATATGATTATGATTAGGCACAGGAATTCTTAAGCAGCTGCATTCAAATTATCTGCGCCCACACCTTTTTACTACAAAGAATAAGAAACAAAAAAAGCCAAGAGGGAGCAATAAGCAAGTAATTATTCTAATTATCGAAAACAAAAGCGCATACACGGTATTTAAAGGATTAATTCTTATAATTTAAGGGATTAATGCCCATCAACCAATTAAAAATTCGAACATTGATATGAAGCCTGGGACTCAAGTACTTACAATAGTAGGTTGCCGCAATTTGTGTATCTCGAATATGAGAGCCCCTAGTGGTTTACCGGGAAATATATACGAGTCAGTTGAAGAATTTAATGTCAGGACAGCACGTTGGCCATGGTAGCTCAATGGGTAAGAGCGACTGAACGGAAAACAGAAGATCCGTGGCCCAAATCCCGGCCGTAGCATTGAGTTTTTCATGTTGACTCTACTTATCCAAGAGCAAGCAAAAACAGAACCAAGCGCTGTCTGTAAAGTCCAAAGGATTATATGAGGGATAGTGAGTGAATAGTCGAATGAACGTTCAACTTCTTTCTTCCATTCTGGCTTTAGTGCTTGGAAATTCCTACACCTGGGAAGACGTATCGAAATGTAGCTGAGCCTCGACATATGCATTCTACGCTCCTTTTTATGCTCAGAGCTGCAAATAACAGCTGATGTATTATTCCAGGTACAATGTACCGCCACTTTCTGTAGCGGTCTTGATATTCCTCTGAATATTGTGCAATATTTCTCAGAAAATTTCATGCAGTAACTTATGGAATCGTGCCGAAAAAATCTGACGTGTTGCACTGACATGATTTTCTTAACACTTGGATAACTTATTCTTACAAACGCTTATTAACCTCTCTGCTACATGACAAAGCGAGAAGACATATCGGAAAAAATTGGTAATACAGAGATGTTTACCTCAGCTTATGGCACACACACGGTGATTCCAGTGTAATATCATATAGACACACACAGCTTCCAATCGCTCTATTTCTGTTTCTTAAAGTACTGTACATTAACTTACTAATATTTCACTCTTTTAATCGACCAGATAAGACCCGATAAGAGACAATGGTAGCGCTGGTAACCTGAAGGTCAAAACGCCTCAACGATCTGTCGAGTAATACCTTCTATTTTTCAATTCGGAGGGAAGTTGGTACTGCGAGCGCTCTTGGTCTGTTGTACCTTATGCCCCCAAGTGAGACATCCCAGGGAGGAAAGAGAGGAGACATTGGGCGTCCGTCCCTAGGAGCCAATACAGTGCAGAGGGCAGAGTCGCTACATTTTCTACTTCCTGTTAATCGAGATAATTACTTTACTGCCAATTTCCTTGTAGGTGTAAGGAGAATATAGGAATACAGCAGGCTTTAAGAGATAGCCAAATATTTTAAGAGCTAATAGCTATGCGATGTCTTGAAATCACAATATTTTTGCTGGCGAAAAGATAAAGAAAAATTACATCTCATTTGAGAATATTTTGTGAATTGGAAAATTCAGTCAAGTAACAAAATATATGAGAATAATTAACTGCACAAAAATTATGACATAAATTGTTTGTTTTAACGAGCTCTACATCTTTTTTCTAGTAAGATTTCGTCTGTAACTTACAGTTTACCAGTTATGAAAAGTCGTATAGACTGAAACTGCCATTTGAGGACATTCCCATAAAACTAAAGATATGCTTCATTTGCCATCAAAATATCTTAAACAGATGGTGTTATAATTGAAGTAATTACAGGCATTTTTGAGAAAACTAAAAATTTCGAAAAGTACTCCTTGGTGGGAGATTTTCTTGAAAAAATTAAAGACATGACTTTGATAAGTGCACAAGTCCAGTCAACTAAGTTTCGAAAAAATCAAGAAAAACTTCATAACTTCTGAAAATGTGTGCCAATATTATGATTTTCGTAACACATGAACTTTGCCTCATTATATTTGCTTTACTGTTCAGTTATTCAGTTACCGTTGGTACTTTGTTATAACATTTATAATGAATCCGTTGGACTTGTACAGCTATGAAATTCAGCTGCGTGTATAAATGCATTGAAAGGAATGTATTATCAAATGCATAGAGGAATTACCTCTAAAGTTGCAAGGAATGTTGAAAATATTTTATAGTACTCATATGTGTGTTGAACGACATTACATTCATTCAGTTATCATAATCTGAACCCCACACCTCACTTCCTTATTCTTCCGCATTAAATATCTGTTCTTTGCTATATTTATCATACAGAGTTTGAAACTCTATTCTTTTACAGAAAAAACTGAACCACGATACTTTGAAATTTCCTTGGCTTTCGCAGCTTTCAGAAGAATTTCTTTATCGTAAGCTTTCTATCTCCTCCCCGTATCGGTTGGATGATCGTCCACCTCTGCCGTGCGTAAGTGGGCGTGAGGCCGGCAGTCGGGTTGGTAGGCCTTGGCCTTCTAAGGGCTATCGCGCCATGGGTTATTATTATATTATTTCTTCAGTATAGTTTCAGCAAACTTTGTGTTTCCTTTGATTAGGAATGTCTCTCGCATTAAACCAATGTTTGATCTATATTAAATAAACTTATATGTAGTCACTTTCCACTTCTCTTGCTTTTTGGCCACTGCATAGGTTCCTGCACCTTGCAGAAAGCCATCTCATCATAGACTGTTGAGCATCACATACTTCAATGTACTTGGATATTCCTTTATTATGCTTATGCGCACGATGCCTCTCTGAGTGCAGAACAACATAGGTCCCTGGACTTGTGTAGCAATGATACTAAGTAGCAAGTGGAAATGCCTGAAACTTGAGATGCTTTTAATATCATACGATAGAGCTCAGTGAGACGATTACAACGATTATATATCATAGTGTCAAAAAGTGTACTTGTGCACTTATGAGAGTCATGTCTTCAACAGCCTTAGAAGATGCCGAAGTTAATACCAAATTTGGTATTTAACAAAGTTTTCGTTTTTGTATTATTTTGTTCACACAGATACAAGGACTCACGCACACGTGTACCTTTCTCTAAACAGGCTTTTTTGTATTCAGGGGACCTCAAATGGTTTAATCTCTATTTCAAATGTTTAGTGGAATGCAATATTTTTGCTCCATGTTATATACGTGGTAAGAGACCCAATGGTTTATGTTGGTGACGAAATAAATGGCCTATATCACTCCACTGATCTTTTTGTGTCACTTCAGTGAATGATTGCTTTACTTCCCTCTTTTCCTTCACTCGTGAGTGCCTGTAAACCAATTATGGTGATAAGTTAATATTTGACTGCCAGACCTTTGACATCAAACCAACCTGACTGCACCAGAGTATAGAATCTGGTGTGGGATCATTGTTGCGAAGAATGCCGTTCACCCACTCAGGTGAAACGTTTCAGTAATCCTCCTGTCTGGTTGCTCATCTCGCTTGACCTTTCACCATAGGCTAAAGCGTATGTGCCAGGCTTGAAATCAATCCAATTATCTCGGGTTTCCCAGAGCTGACGTGGAGCACAGATGTTTGATTGATAAGGGTTTCTCTGCAATAAAAACACTATAGAAAACAAGATACCTCGGCACGTTTCCGAGCGTTCTATTGGTGAAACTGGAAAACACATACAATATAATAAATATAAGTGATGATGATGATAATAATAACAATAACAACAATATTAACAATAATCCATTAATTTTTCTCATCGAAGTTATGCAATTATCGCAGCCTCTTAAATCAATTGAACGAAAATTCTAATTTCATCCGGCAGCTTCTGTTCAGAGATGAATGTTCTTACGCCAATGACTTCAGTGCAAATAAATATAATCCCCGCTAATGTACTTCTGCACTCCACATTACACAAAGTTTAGTTAGGTACGTTACATTTAGGCTATTTTCAATCATTTTCATTCATAACGTGTAGTTCACCACGTCAATAGATAGAGCATTGAAGCAGTTCATTTGGCCTAAAGTTCTATGGGCAGTTGTATATATAGGTGTTTGCAGTTCCCACGAAATGGTCTAAATATTAAGAACTTTCTAGCACAAAGCTTGTCAATCTTAAATTACTTGGCGCACCACCATTTTATTATAGAAGAGTTAGAGAACATCTCAAGAATGTGTGCCTCTAAGTATGGAACGGCCGCGCCATGGTTAGACTGCTGGCTCTCACCAAGGCGGTTTTATCCCAGGCGACAGCAATGTGAGATTTGCGATGGACAACACGGCGCTGGTGTGGGTTTTCTCCGGGATCTCCGGTTTCCCCCTCCATCTCATTCCACCAGTGCTCCATCTTCATCTCATGTATCATTAGTGTCACCACCTGTGGTGCCGTATGTAGTAAAAGCGGGCGTTAAACACTACACATTTAATATCGAAGTGTGGGTAGATAAATCACGGCGTCACATTCAATGGACCATGGCCAAACTTGCTTAATATGGGTCTTTCCGAGGGTTTATCCGGATCGTTAGGCGAATAGTGGGAGTTTCGGTAAACATGGACAGGTACATCTCTGCAAATGTTCAGGATCAGAGGACATCTCACAGTCTTGGTCGCTTCTTGCTTCTCTCAGCGGCAGACAACAAACGTGGTGGAATGGGTTGACTAATATTTAATTTCCCCACGGCAAGCATCTGCCGTTTCCGAAAAATTCTCGCCTCAGGGCTGCCTGTCCTGATCTGCTTTGCACCCTCACCATCTTTGCTCGGGGAACCTCTGGACGTAATAGACTTCAACTCTGATCTGCTACTGCACATAGGTGCACCTTAATCCGGGTAGGGGGTGTATGCCTTTCCACCAGAAACCATTGTACGTTCGCTGGTCGAGCCGGATCTGCCTCCTATCGCTCGCTACCCGGGGATGACGATACCCCATGGAGTTACATGAACACTGGCCCTCTTGTTGCACTTCTGTAACAATCTATATGCTGGCGGGCCCATTCGTAGCCTCTGCTATATTTCCCCTGCAAACCCCAGATATTTTGATGGGGTTTTAGACCGTTATCTCTTCTCCTGCAAACCCCAGAAATTTTATGGGGTTTTAGACCGTTACCTCTTCTCCTTCATCTGTCAAGACCCTCCTGCCGACGTCAACTGTTGCGTTCAGTCTCCCGAATTCTTTCGGGCCAACCATCATCTCTTCAGCCACCTTCGCGAGGAACATCCACAGACCAATTACGTTTCACCCCAAGGTCAACTCCAGGCAGGCTTCCTTCTCCACAGGCAAGGTGTTGCTCGATACCGTCATCATTTTTTACAGGCAATCCGGTTTCCTTGTGGTGAAACTCTCCGCCACATGGGATCTGATCACGGTCACTACTGCACTCGTGTGAACCAATATCCGTATTCTGTCGTCAGCGATGATGTTATCCTCCAATCTTCTGTCCAAAATTTACAGCAGTACTCGAGGATATGGCTCCCATGTACCATATGTCCTTGCTCGTTTCCTCCCGGTTCGTTCATTTCTCCGTTGAGAGTGTTTCAGACGTGTTTATGCTAATCCTCAGTTTCAACGTACCGAATACCCCTGATGTTCAAAGTGCAGGTAGTCGTCACTTCGTCCTCCAGCTGCTCCCTCCTAGCGCTACTCACTGCATCTACAATTGCTCTTTGCTCCTCTATTTTGCTTCTTCCAGGTCCTCCAAGACAATAATGTGTTGGCCAAAGTTTTCCTCCTTTCAGCTAAGCGCATTTCTATTCTTTTTCATTTTGGACAGTCGTCCATCGACTTGAATAGCTGTAGTTTAATCTCGGATATTTCTGTCACTTCTTCCATTGCAGAGTTTATTTCGTCCATTTTAGCTAATAATTTCTTAAGCGCTTCCTCCATCGTGACTACTTATCGCACTCCTGATACCAAATTCACTAGAACCGTTAGCCCAATGCAAATTCACAATCACTTTCACCTTCTACATATACACAGGATCAGCATATTTGTCTGATATTCCTCTATGTCTGTGTTGCACGTAACAACTTGTGGTGCTTGAACTTTTCTAACGCACACAGAACCCTTCCCTTTCATGCAGCTCTGTTTGCCTGCCCTAACACGACTCTGATGCTTACTGGTCCACTCACAACTAGCAATTGAACTGAACGTACTACGCTCCTTGTAGACAGACTGACAACTATACTACTCTCTCGACTGTTCACTACTGCTAGGCTTCACACCGCCTTTTATACCCTGCCGGTCACGGCAAGAAGTTTCTGTAAGCCGAAATCTATCGACTTACAGAAATTAAGCCGCCTAGAACAAATCCTCCATCGTAACAATGCGGCTCGCACTTGTGGCTTCGTTACGTCAGCTAGTAGTCACGCCGGCAAACAACATTGGGGTGGAATGGCCTGAACCACATTTAATTTCTCCACGGCAGGCACCCGCCGTCACCGTGACGCTGCGTTTCTTACTTGGCGCAGTGGAGGAAACCTGTTATATATTATTTCTACTATTTCTTTGGCTTTTTATATTACCCTCACCACTGCTTTTAAAATTTTGGCTGGCTCTTTCATTTCTATAATTGTTACATTCAATCAGTCATTACATTAAAATATACAAGCCTCTTAAGCGATAATCCTCACAACAGCCAAATAACCAATATTGGTAACCCTGGCATGTTATAGTTTTGCAACATTCAGTGGCATAATTTTCGGCTTTCAATGAATATCATCTGCACTTAATATCGCTTTTTTACCTTCAAATATCTCTGTGTACAAGTGCTGCTTTTATCATGACATTACATTGTCATTTCATTTGTTTATTGACATTAAAAGCAGAAATGGATTTCCTGGAAGACATTTTAATATAAGCTTACAAAAACAATGTTATAATTAATTCCAAGGGAATCAAAAGCTGGTTGCGAGGAGAAATAAGAACTATCTCTTAATTGGATAGCGAGTAAAGCTGTTAAGAATTTTCTTAGGAAATTGGTGCTGCCATATATTTAAAAAATGGTTAAAGTTACATTTTTGTAATGATTGAGACTATCATAGTTTTAATAAAATAATGTAATATGTTAAAAATCATTAAATATTTTGCTAAAAATGTAGCCAGTATATAATATTTTTTATTATTGCAATATCAAGAATAAGGTATCAGTAATTGAGGTGACACATGAAGGAATTTTTTGAACATTCGGATTATATTTACTTCTCCGTTCAGAAATGTTCAACATAAACCTAGTATAAAACAATCCTTGAGTAACATTCCCTTTACTTTGTGTTTCATGCGTCTAGCAGGTAGATGATATCAGTATTTCTCCGGAAATTCACCTTTGAGGTCCCCTGATTAGAAAGGAACACTTCTAGTAAAAGGTAAACGCGCGAATAGCATAATTTAGATACGAAGACATAGGTACCAATCCTGGTATTTAACTTCACTATCTTCCAAATATTCGGTGTAAATATCTCAAGAAAATTTCATCTCCCCAATCTGCCTTTACACGAAACATTCTCACAATTCTCATTTCCACAAAACTGGATTTCTCTATTTTGATTGAAATACCAGGTACATACAAGGGCAGATCAAATGTTAAAGGGAATTGTTTAAATTTATTTTATCAACAAATAAAAACACTCATATACAAATTACTTTTCTTCACTGTGTCCAAGCTTCGATACACATTTTCTCCATTGAATTGGCAAGTTTTAATGCCATCCTTATAGAAAGAAGAAGGACGCGTGCGGTGCAAGTTGCCCAAGAACTTGCGTCACCATTAAAACGCTGTCCTCCTAGGTCTTGTTTTTGTGGTACAAACAAATGGTAGTCACAAGGCGATACATCTGGACTGTAAGGAGCGTGTTCTAGAGGTGCCCAATTCATTTTCACCAGTTTTTTCAGCACTAAAATGGCAGTGTGTGGCCTCGCATTGTCATTGAGACGAATGGCATTTCGCATCAGTTGTCGGCGTCGCTTGCTCCGATATGCAGCTTTTGCTTCATCCAAAATTTGACAGTAAAAGGCTGCATTGATTGTCCTTTGTTCGTGAAGAACATTCACCAGGAAAACACCCGAAGAGTCCTGGAAAGCGGTTGCAAGCATCTTTCAATCTGATGAGCGTGTTCTAACCTTCACTGGACCTGCTTTGTCTCCTCGCCGCCACTACATGCTTGCTTGCTTTGACTCTGGGCAGTAATGATGCATCCATGTTTCATCACAAATCACAATACAATACAAGAAATCTTCTCCCTCCTCCTCGTAGCGATACAGATGTCTCTGACAAACATTCTGCCGTAACGTTTTTTGTTCCTGGTTGAGGAACGAGAAACCTACCTGGCAGAAGATTTTTTGTAACGGAGTTCATCTCGGATGATTCTTCGAACAGTTCGTAACTTCTTCCTCAGGAAAAATTAATTTCGGATAATTTTATCCGCCAATCTTCTTCAATAATATCACAAATGGCAACAAAGTTGTCTGCAGTAATACTTGTTCACGATCTCATCCTATGAGGTTCATTTTCTACAGCTTCTCCTCCCGCCACAAAAATTTAAGCCCACTCATACACACCAGTCTGTGAAAGTGTTTCTTCCCCAAACGGTGCGCGGAGTTGTCTCAAATTTTCCGATGGTTTGGTGCCCTTTTTTTTCAAGAAATCTGATGATGCGTTGCGCAACAGACGTGTGCACCTCTTACTCATAGCGTACTGACGCAGCCCCGTTCTCCGCGGTGCGTGCTTGCGCAATACCCCCTCTCGAGATCCCCCGCCAACATACCAACAAAGTCTCTCCCAGGGCCTGTTTACTCAGATAGGAAACCAGGAGACACATTAGAGTTCGCGAAACACCCGGGGTCTAAAGATACAGTTTTGAGCGCTGCATGCGCCGGATTCAATGCTGCCAATATAATTATTTTGGCTGCCGTGTTGCATAATATTATATAAAATAACTTCTGCTTAGTTCAAAATTTAATAGTTATTGTATTATTTTACTATTTATGAAGTAATTTTCGTAATATTATTGGCCTATTATCGACCTTATTTGAGCTCAATGTACGATATGAATAAGACACTGCATTGGCTAACCTGTAAATATTTGAATTAAAGCTTTAACGGCAAGGAGGCCAAGCCAAATTAAGTTCTGAATACAATTTTCATCGATTTGTGAAATTGTAAAACTTTGAAAGAACTACGAGGTAATATGGGCAGCAGGAACAACGAGAATAGATTTTCACAAAGACCTATTGGTAAGTAAGATTTAGCATGTAGCTAAATACCGACAATTAATATGACATAACCTGAAATGTGCCTTAATACATATTCATGCACAGTTAAATTCTCTAGATTAATGTAGCACCTTATAATGGAAAAAGTGTGTTGTTTTACATACAAAAGTGTTAGTTTCATTAACCTTGTTACTTTATTACTGCAATAATGGGATTTTCTGTTTTTTGTCTTTCAGGGGTCATCTATCATCTCAGGCTACCAGGAATACGATGGCAGAAATTATTGGATTATTGGATTGCAGGATTATTGGATATTGTGTATGTTTCTTGTTTTGGTGATGTGCAGTGATCTTCAGGAACTTTAGTAATGTAAAACAAAGCATTCTTTCCCGCGTATACAGCAATTTAATGTGGCATATCAAATATTTCTGAAAGTTTGAGTTTCATTTCGTATCAGTGGAAAATTTAACAAAAACTTTGAGGAATTCTGTGGCCAAAAAGGAAAAGTGAAAAGTGAAGTTATTTTAGACAGTTGATTGGGTGTATTAATTTTTGTGTTTGTACTTGCAGTTTTAAATTTAAAATATATGTAATATATAAGTCCATGTAAGGTAAGTAATATGCAGTTTAAATTACTGAAAAAATAGCTGTGAATTTTCAGATATACCAAAATTAGCATCATCTGTGTTTACGTATAATCTAAGTGGCTTAAATTAAAATATTTGGGCGAGATGCTTGATATGAATTTTATAAACTTTTTCTTTAAATTGCAATGATAAGTATTTTGAAGAATTAAGTTCTCTTAATCTTACTCATCAGCGTATATCGACATCATTGATCAAGAATGTCACAGCTTTTAACAGCAATTAAAAGTATGATCTGAGATTCCATAAACCTAATTTGTTCTACATTGTTTAATGCAGTAGTCACTATGCAATATTATTGTACACACTACACTAAGTTATTTACCTGAATAACCATCTTTGAAGAGATCTGATGGGATTAGAATTTATTTGAAAAAGCTTTACAAGTTTTTAGGTGTAATTCTGCATTGCAAGAAATGATTAAAATGTCATTGTGTCATCATCATTATATGCCACTTTTAATTTTATTTCTAATATTCCAGTTATTCTTAAAACATGCACAATGTCAGCGAGCTAGGACCTAAACACAGTGTGGCTTGATCTCAAATTAGTAAAACTTCACAATAAATAATAGGTTATAAATCTTCTTCCTTGTTAACACACACACACACACACACACACACACACACACACACACACACACACACACACACACACACACACACACACACACACACACACACAAATGGGTGCAGAAAAATAACAAGTTAAAGTGATATTTGCACAGCATTTATGTATTCTGTGGTACATCTGTTCTCAACATGTACTTGCCACCATTTATGAGTAATATTGGTACACAATTTCTGTAATGCTAACCATTTTAAGGGTGATTTTACATTTCTAGCATGACCCACAGAAATGTTACATGTCACATGAAACTACACTGTTAAACATCCTCTCATTGTTCAAAGTTGGAATGAAAATCTCAATCTTTGGCATGAGAAAAAGTTGTTTAGCCTAATATATGAGCCATTCGTTACATGCAGTGATGCGAAGCCACATAATAATTTTGAAAAGTAGATAAAACTGCACATTATTTTGCTATATAATGCACTTCTTGTTTCTTTGTAGTGAACACATAAGGGAATTATGGACTGTCAAAAGAAATAATGGTTAGATGTGTGAGCAAATAAATTACATTACTAAATTATTTTTTATTAACTACTCAAACACACAGTTCCATCACTTTCACTTCTTAACTAAAACTACAAACAGCATTAATAGTTCATAGTGTAATCTTTCATTGAGTTATTTATTTAACACACATTCAGTTGTATGTCATGGACTGAGAGGTTTACGCTATGCAGAGGGCTCCATTTGCCATCTTAGTCATAAAGTACATTGCTTAAAGTCTTATCAAGTTAAAGCAAGCCATTTATCCAAACAATTGCTCTGCACATTAAGCAAATTATGCTTCACAGTCAGATAACTACATGAAATAATCTCTTATTGGAAGATACACTGTGCATTAAATTTTATTTTTAAAACTGCACATTTTCTTCTTCAGCATTCATTACTGTGCATATGCATGCCATTGAAGCATTTAAAAATTCAATGCTGTAATATTCTTGTGCTGTGAAGACAGAGTTAAGCTTAGAACAATTTTAAATGAATGATACAGCTTTAATGTAATTATTATTTTTCATAATTTATTCTGCACTTGTGAATGTTAATTCAACCAAAGTGATTAGAAGTATATAAAATAGTGCCATTTATGAAATTTATATCACCAGTTGCTAATACTGACTTCTGTACTAATTTGACATTATTAATCTTATATGAATCGATCACAAATTTCAGGTTTTTCTCTGAATATACTTTAGTATACTTGTGCTGAAAATAATGTATGTACTATTGAGCTTTTAAAATTCTTATTAAATATAACCATTAACAGAGCTGCTTTGTTGTCATTTTAAAGAAATAGTGCTATTTTTTTGTACATAGTTGTTGTTATCATTTCAAATTTTTATACATATTTCTTTAGTTTTTTTTTCTCACTGTTATTCCAGGGAATTTTTCAACATTCTGTGTACAAAGAAATTGCATTACATATAACGTTATGGTATCCTTACCTGCTTTCCTGTATCTACAGAATCATTATTTTAGTGTTAAGTTATGTTTATTTTAAGTATTACACTAAGAAGCTTGAGGGAAAGGGTATACAGATGTCTTGTATAATCTCAATAGCATCTTAAGTGATCTCACTCTCTCGGTTTTAAAATTTTAATTGTTTTTAAAGACAAAATTATCAATTTGCAACAGGAATAAAGATTTAATGCTTTGTGGAAGTCAATTATTCATATTTAACAGGAAAAGTTCAAGTGGATTCCTCCAATATTTTTCACAAATTGGACAACTTCTTTCGAAGTCACCTTTCGCACACTGATGAATAGTCTATGACACATTTCCTCAGCGTATTTGACGCGTATTATCCTAATATGAAATAGTTGACATGTGCCGTAAACTATTCATGTGTGACGAGAAGCGATTTCGAAAGAAGTTGGATTCTATCAGTCAGTGAAAATGGGAGCCGAAGGGAAGGGGAAGTGAATGCACCATAGCTCGGTCGCAATAGAAGCTTACTACATTACCGGCCGCACCGGCCGTAGTTTCCAAGGACGCCGGGGTCTAAAGATTTAGGAAAGAGCGCCCTATGCGTCTTCAGATTTTAACACGGAGTTGAGCATCTGGTATTAATCTGTGGTCTCTCCTCAAAATTATTACCAACACCAGGGTTATATTACAATTCCCGTTTATAGTTGATCTGCCCTCGTATTTAGGATATTTACAAGGGGAAAAGAAAATCTTTAACTTTCTGTGAGAATCCTCCAAAATTCGTTTTAATTTCAAAGAAATTTTCTAGAATTTTATTTAACTCGTAAACGTTAAGGAACAGACAAAAATGCACTAAAAAACTAGAAAAAATAGCTTTTCTAAGAGCAGTTTGTAGAATGTGTATAAAATAAACTTGAATGTGTTTGGGAAGTCATATGAAGATAACAGATTCCCATATGAACATTTTCAGAGATTATAGCAGAGTGCAAACACTTGCCTTGATTTCTAAGTACATTGTTTTTATACATTAAGAATTAATTATAGTGGAAATGAATTGTTCTTTCACACTAGCCCTGTGTAGGACGCACTGTGAAAGAGTAGAGCCAAACTGAAACATTCAATGCCATAGCCGGGATTTGACTTCTGGTCTCCGTCCAGCCGCTCTACACCATTGAGCTACTATGGCCAACGTGCCAACATAACATTATATTCTCCAATTCACATTAATTGTACTAATAATGGTCCGAACTATAGAGCCCGGGCCATAAAGTACTTACAGAATAGTAAGTCGTAATTGAGGTAGTTGTCTCGTATGTTTATGAGAACTGCTAGTGATTTACCGGGAAAAACACGAGTGAGTTGGAGAATTTAATGTCATGTTGGCACGTAGCTTAACGGTTTAGAGCGGCTTGGCGGAGACTAGAAAATCCGTGGTTCAAACCCCGGTTATGGCATTGAATTTTTCAGTCTGGCTCTAGTCTTTAATTATATATAATGGTAATAAATGTGTACTTTAGCAAATCAATAAGAATAGAAGTTGCATTATCTCTGTATTCACGGAACAGTAAAGCGTACAGTTTTTTGCATATATGGATATCATTTTTCCCTTTTTGAGAAGGTTAAATTAGTGACTTTTTGTACATTTAAATCATTAACATCAATTAAATGTATTAACTTTGGAGCTAATTGGGCAACATGTTTCAAATTTTGTAGAATTCACTCTTATTAACTACGTTAATAAATGCTCAAAGTTTACCTTCAGAAAGAGAATATACCGATTATTTTAAACTATCATTTAAATCTTCATAAATGTGAATTAACCTAATAAGAAGAGAGATAAAAGAAAGACGAGTTTGTTTATCTCATAACAAAGACAATATGAACATTCACAAAGGAATGAAGTGTTTGGAACTATGAAGAGCAGTACAGTACCTAGGGGCTGTAGCTTTGGCTTGCTAGATGATATTTATTCCACCCCCACCAAGTATTAAATAACAACGGAGGGTAGGATAGTTATTGTGAACTTTATAACTATAACAAGAACTTTGTAAAGGAAAAGAAGCTTCTTATGACGTGAATAGCCGCAATGTGTGTTTGTCATTCGCACTGATAGAAGAGATAGAGATTCAAATTCTGATGTGCTACATTTGCATTATTTTCTCTACCCATTCTTCAACAAACTGTTTCTGAAACAGCTTATTCTTCTCTGTACTTCATGTTAATAGAGATAAATGTTAATAGAATTCCTATGTTGCACTTTCCTCGTAGCTACAATGGCAATATGAGAATATAGAAGGTTTTGAGCGATAGTTAAATCTTTTAATAGCTGGTTGTTTTGCGATGACTTTGAAAAATACTTTCTCTTTAGATGATCAGGAAAAGTACAAGATGGCTATGACGGTTATTTCAAATATTTAAGAATTTGTTCTGAATTGTTATGGAAAAAGAAATTTGTACAAAATAGGAAATGTGAAGCTTGGTAGGCCACGGAATGATACAACGCAAGTTAAATGTTACATAATATTGTTGCTATTGGTCATTACAATAATGCAATTACGTAATGTGGTGACGTGGGTCAATAAAAGGGAAGTAATTTAGTTGTTCTAGAAACATATTGTGCAGAGAACCCAGAATATACAGAGCGTTAGGCATCACTTTCCAAACGACCGTCCTGATAGTAAGACGTGCTTCTTGTGTCGTTCTGCCATCGCGCAGAAAATGTTTAGTTGTGAATATATTTGTGTTGCACTAGTGGCGTGTACCAGCGTTACAAATTTCATCGATGCAACAACAAATAGTGAAAGGACAGCATCTACGTTATTTAAACCTGTAGCAGAATTTATTAATTGTTTTGTGGAATAAATCCCACAACATTTAAAAGAGAAAAATGGTTGTTTATTTTCCAAAAATTGCAGTGTCAAATACCTTTTCTCCGAGACTACAACCAGAGGTAGGATTCATTGCTCCAGAGCTCCGAGGCATCTACAAGATTTCTACCAGATCGTCACCAAAGGTGAAAAACTAATCAGCACCATCATCACGCCTTTTGCAACTTACAAACATGTACTGCTGTATAGCAAACATCAATTTTAGAAATATATAGCCAGTGAGTATTCAAAATAATAAGAATAAATATCCTAAATGAATAACTTCAGAACTAAAATGTAAGTCATAAATTGTGTGGTTTAACGAGATCTACATTTTTATATGGTAAGATTTTGTCTATTTCTTACAGTTTAATAGTAATGTCAACATACACAAAATGAAGAAAACAACCGAGCGAGATGGCTTTGGCAGTAACGTATGTGGCCCGCATTCCGGAGGTCCGTGTTTGATTCCTGTGCCCGACCTACCTGACCCGTGGGTTTTTTCGCTGGTTTTCCTGTTCACCAAGCGAATGCTGGGTGTGTTAATTACATCTCCCAAATTTCCTGTCCCTCCATTTCATCTCCTTAGCATTTCACATTATCTGGTGGTCTATTTCAGGGTAGAAGTGCTGGCAGGAGTCTCGGCACTGCTGGCAGGATGATATGCTCACGATAAACACTTCCTCCTTCGGTAGAATGGTCTCTGGGCCGACCTGATGGATCGTTTCAGGACCACCTTGGTTGGGATGCCGACTGTACTGGCCTTCCGCGTCTAATGTAGGGACCGTGACCTCTGGACTATTGTGATTTCTTGGAACGGCCGCCCTTTGGCTCCTCTCGCCTCATCCTTCCTCCCGAAGATGCCCCACTTTGGGCATAGGTACGATAAATCGAGACTGTAACTCCGTGCCGAGTTACCCTCCGTAGCGTAATCCAATCCATGAAAACTTGAAGTCAGTACCTGGAAACTCAGGATAAACCTTTCATTTCTCAAAGGAATATCTTAAAAATGTTGTATTTTAATTACATTTATTAGAGAATTTTTTAGGAAAATATAAATATGAAATAGATATTCAATGTAAACGGTACTTTAAAGTGAAGAAGGTTTCTTCTAAACATTTATCTTATTTTTGGAAAATGCTGATTTAAATACCGAGTTTCATACATAACAGACCATCGGTTTTTGAATAATGCTATTCACAGACAGGCGGACACACACACACACACACACACACACACACACACACACACACACACACACACACACACACACACACACACACACACACACAAACTCACACACACAAAAGCACACACACATGCAACGGAACGCTTCTCTAAAAACTATTTTTCCTAAACAGAGGTCATTAAAACGTATATTTCCAGTGAAATCTGGATATCAAAATTCACTTTCTTCTCGGGCAGGCAGCCAGCTGAAAAGTTGATACATCTCTCCCATCATCAGGATATTTATAAAATGTTATAGCCACAAATGAAATACTGGATATATCACAACTATAAACAAAGACAAAACACTATCAAAATTCGCATTACTGAACAAAAGACTGTTTTCAGTAAATTAAATGCCAGGTCAGGAGATGGCGTGAGTATAGAAAATTGTGTCAAAGAAACGTAACGACTTATCTTGATTATCAAACTTTATTGATCTTTCTTTCTTTCCTGTTTGTATTGATTTGTTTTACTACAGATAGCACCACAGGCGGTGGAGCACATGATACATGAAATTAATTGATTATTGAGAAAGGAACTTTGGGGAGAAATCTCCTCAGACCAAAATTCAGGGCTAGTCCTTGGCAATTGAAAGTAATGAGGACATGTAATATTGGAGAAAACTTCAGTCATGGAGTACGGTTCTGGCGAGATTTGACGGCAGACCTCTCCATTAGCGACCTCGGCTTTTAGTGTAAATATCTATTGAGGGACATATCGTCTTTAAATCGTCTCCAATGACAGTAATCTAACAGATTGTTGTCTGGAGCCCTCGCTGGTGAAGTTACAGAAACCCTCTTCCAGTTCATTGACTAGGGTAACGCTGATTGGCTGTTTGACGTGCCACCAGAGAGAACTATGCTGGGAAACCATATCTCTACCACCACTCTCATGTTACCAGAAAAAGGACTTCCATAATCTGGTTGAGGATAATCTCGAGGAAATTAGAACACATGTCACCATTAGGACCACTTCAAAGAAATACACAGGTGGTTAGAAAAGATTCCAAACTAATAAAAGATACAAGACTTATTTTTCAAATTTTTTTCTTTTATTTTTTTTCCAAGTCTCCTTGTAACTCCACACACTTCTCCCGGCAATGCTCACTCCCATCTCTGTAACCCGTCCAAATAGTACTCGGCGTTTTTCTCTGCAAAATAATTGCTCACGAAGGTGACTGCCTCTTCATTTGACGAAAATCTCTGTCCTACAAGCGCAATTTTTAGATGAGGCAACAAAAGGAAGTCGCTGAGGCTATATTGGTGAGTAAGGCGGATGGTCGAGCAGTTCAAACCACAATTCGTTGATTTTCGCCATTGCATTCACTGAGGTGTGAGACGGTGCGTTGACTTGGTGAAACAGGATTTCCTTTTTATGCAAATGTGGCCGTTTATCCGCAAGTTCAGCCTTCAGCTTGTCAAGTGATGATGCATAGTATGCTCCTGTAATGGTTTTCCTTTTTAAAGATAATCGATTAAAATAGCTCCACGACTATCGCAAAAACAGTCGTCATCACCTTCTGAGCCGAAAGAAAACAGTTTTTGCTTATTTTGCTTATTTTGGACTTCTCCCTTTGAAGTCCACTGTTTGTACCGTATTTTTGTCGGTAACTCTAAGCTCTATACACCCTGGGCTCATTTGAGCGTCATTTCACCCATTCCATTCATCGTCCGATATGACTTAACGTTGGAGGACGTAAATTACAAAAAACAAAAACAAACAAACAAACTGTACTTTTGTTTCGAACGTATAATGCTGTATCTAAGTTTTATCTACGGTAATCAATCGGTGCCAAAACTTGGATTTATTGCACCTAAACTGCTCCAAAACGGCGTTGGAAATGCTCATTCGAACACGTCTTTAGTCTAACGTGAGCAAACGCGGCACCCAACGGGCAGCTTTCTCGTGTCTAAATGTTGATTTAATATGTGCCAAAACACGTTCTTTTGACATGTTCATAGCCTCTGCTATCTCTCTCACTTTAATTCGGCGGTCGGCTAGTACCATTTGGTGAACCTTGGGAATGTTTGCTTCGGTACTTGCAGTTTTTGGACGACCCGAACGTTCATCGTCTCCCAGCTCTTACGGCCTCGTTTAAATTCATTTGCCCAAAAATTTCACTGTGGTAAATGATGGTGCAGAGTCCCCATACACAGAATCCAACTCATCTTTGATTTGCGTAGGCGTATTGCCTTTCAAAAACAAATATTTAATGACAGTTCGATGTTGGATTTTTCCATTTTCATAAAAAAACTCACATAAACTCACTCAAACGACTGTTATATATCAACTGAGCGCCCAAAATAGCTGAAACATTGCTGAGTAACTGTCGACAGGTGGGCAACGAAATTCACTAGCTTTTATTTCCGAGTGCTGCCATCTTCATGTTGAGGTGGGAAACTTTTCAGATCACCCTCATAGGGTCCAGTGATTCCGATATGAAATTTTAAAGCGATACAGTTGTGATCCACTTCCGTCTATGATTGATTGAGGATTTGAGAGTCGTATTTAATTATGTATTTTCTGGCATAATTAACTGTTTGAGCGGTTGGGTTTACTATATACAAAAAGCGTTTTTATTTATCGCAGTAGCGCGTGTTTTTTTCTTTCTTTGGTAAATTAAGTGTAAATTTATTTTCTTCTTCGTTGATATTCTTTACGCACACGCAATGACCAGCAGGAAAGAGATTCAAAGGTATCATTTATTTTTTAAAAAAAGTGTGGTGCTTGTTTTGTTATTGCCCTAAGCAGCAGCTTCACGATAAAAGAGATGGTGCGCTGTTTGCCTTGGGGAGGACACCGTATTTCTCTTTTTGCTTTAATCAATCTCTGTTCGTCCTATTTTAAATTCGTCATGTGTAAGAGGTCTCTCCAGGCAATTTCCTTGTTTTAAGCTGTTGAAATAGATAGCAATTCCGTATCCGTGAGTTGAAATGAAATGTGATAATTCAAGACTTACGGAATGAAATAGAAAAACCAAATCGGCAGCCACCTCTCGCTCATGTTGTTTGTAAACTCTTCAAAACAAAACAGAAGTTGCATCATCCGGCTCGCATAAATGCCCCATTTTGAGATTTTTGTGAAAAGTGGTAATATCTTAATAAAAAGTTACATTTACTACCAGGTGTGGCACTCGTGTATTTTGAACCTAAGGTGATGATTTAATTAATTATAAATAATTACATATATTCCTCTCTATACAGTGATCAATAAAATACTTTTATGTTTTACGATCCTCTTCAACCCTTAGAACTACAGTTTCGTATACTGCATTACATTTGTTGTAATGAACTAAAAAATCTCTGAAGTAGATCTCTGAAGGCTTTCACGGTCGGAGTCATTTAGTAGATAATGATTATCCGGGTTTGAGGGCAGTGGTCTAGTGGAAAATCCTCCAGACGTTTCGTTCGAAGCTGCGTCGAACATCCTCAGTGGCAGCCCCCTCCATATTTCAGCCCACGCAGCAGCAGAAATTATCAGGAAGGAGCTCACCTGCCAGAAGATGGCTTCGCCCACTCAGAAAATATATAAAAAGCCCCCGAAATCGACAGACTCCGTATCAGTCGCAGCCCAGAATACGAGATTGTTACGGTCAAGCCACTGAGGATATACGACGCAGCTTCGAACGAAACGTCTGGAACAAAATTTTCCACTAGACCATGGCCCACAAGCCCGGATAGTCATTATCTAACAAATCTCTGTTATTCATGGAAATGAGAGTTAAATGTCTACTTATATCTTATTTCTAAGAGCGTGTGCCATGCCGTAGTAGGCTGGAATGTTGCACTCAGGTTGCCTCCCACGGAATACGCTCTGTTTCGAGTCCACCCTTGTGGGATTGTAAATCCTGGGTATAGAGCCACTGCCCACTCAGTATAATAAGGAGTTTGGGAAGCTGTAATAGATAGCAAATCCCGGCCGAGAAAGCCAACTTTCTGGCTAGGGGTGCCGAATGCTGACCACATCTGCTCCCCCGTATTGGTTGGATGATCCCGCACCTTTGCCTTGGGTATGTGGGCGTGAGGCTGGCACTCGGGTTGGCAAGCTCAGTTCGGATTCCGCCTGTTACACCATGCGGAAGCGTGGTGGTAGCATATCTGCCTCACGTTCAAGAGGTCCCGAGTTCGAATCTCGGTCAGGGTGAGTTACCTGGATAAGGTTTTTTTCCGGGGTTTCCCTTATCCTAAAAGACGAATGTCCGGTAACTCTAAGCTCTATGTACCCTGGGCTCATTTGAGCATCATTTCATCCATTCCATTCATCGACCGATATGACTTAACGTTGGAGAACGTAAATTACAAGAAGAAAGACACCCTGGATTATCTTATTATGTTTGTTTTATTTATAATATGTAGATGAGCTAATTAACGGGCGATTTTCAGATCTATTGTCGATTGATTTTCACTGTTGTACGGTATTTAAACTTTCTTCATTCCATAGGGTGAACAACAGGCGTTTACTATTAAAAGGCATATTACAAAAGTAATGCTACTTTATTGCTGCACAACAGCTATTTGGACGTCATTATGATGGTCCAGCACCATCAGCCCAAGCATTATAAAGGCAGCTAGAGGACTTTGAGGTAGGTGGTCTTTCGTTAATGAATTGTTCAGGTAAACGAATATCTCCACGTAGATAACACCGAGCGAGATAGCTCAGGCGGTTTCGTCTGAGGCCCGCATTCGGTAGGCGTGGGTTCGATTCCCGTGGCCAACCAACCTAACCCATGGTTTTTTTCGGGGGTGTTCCTGGGTAGCTAGGCGAATTCTGGATAGGTTAATTACATCCCCCAAATTTCCTGTCCCTCTGTTCCATCTCCACTATAATTTCATATCATCTCTCATCTGGTGGCCTCTATCAGGGTAGAAGTGTAGGTGGGTGTCTCAGTAGTGCATGGCGGGATGATATGCTATGAGGAAAACTACTTCCTCCTCCGGTAGTTCGGTTGCCGGTCTCCGCTCCTGTGCTGGGGCTATTTTGGGACCGCCAGCCAAGGACCTTTGGGGCTCGGATCTCCTGCCTGGGACCATTAGGGCTCGGCTGCTGGGCTCGTAGCCGTCCCGCTGTCCAGGGGAGCGAATTCGTTGTCCTGGCCTGTCGGGGGACGTCTCTATCCAAGTAAACTGTAGGGACCCTGCCCTCTGTACTAACTAAATAACTAACTAACTAACTAACTGACTGACTGACTGACTGACTGACTGACTGACTCACAAATAAAATCTTTGTTTGTTTATTTATTATTTGCCCCCTGTACTGTCGTGGCTCCTTGGGTCGGCCACCCTCCGTCTCCTTCACCTTGTTCTTCCTCCCGGGGGTGTCCCCACTTGGGGGCATAGGAACAATGGGCCCAGCACGGTGGCCTGTGTACCGAATCCCCTCCGTATGTTGTTTTTGCAATTTACGTCCTCCAACACTAAGTCATATCGGACGATGAATGAAATTTGTGAAATGATGCTCAAATGAGACCGGGGTCCATTGAGTTTAGAGTTACCCGACATTCGTCTATCAGGATAAGGGAAAACCCCAGAAAAACCTTATCCAGGAAACTCGTCCTAACCGAGATTCGAACTCCCCTCCGTAATGAAATCCCAATCCCACGTAGATACTCCGAGAAACAAGTAAACCACAAGTGCTTTGCCAATAGTTGATGACTCAGATCCACATGCCGATGAATGATGAAGGTCATCACTCTGGGTACTCAACAAACAAAACTTTCAGAACTGGTAGCAGAAAGTAAAGCTTATGAAATGCATTAAGAGTCATTCCTCAAGAACAGCAATATCGTCATTTGGAATCTTCGGTCCTTCATTCTTTGAAGATAATATAATATTACCACGATCGCAGCGATATGTCCGACTTTTTGCAGAAATTTTTTCGCCAAAAATTACCAATAGTCTTCTCATCAGTTAAGACATTAGGTTTTAATAGACTGGTTGCAATGTCTACACACTCAATGGATGAATTCAGATTCTTGTTTCCAAATATTGTCTCCAAATATGGAGACATTTCATAGCCTCCAAATTTGTCAGCGTGCGATGTTTTCTTTTGGGAATATTTGAAGAGTATGGTGGTAAAACATTCTGCGCCAGATATCTAAGAACTCAAAAAGGGTGAAGTTACTAAAATTTATGTGGATATGTTGCTTTTATAACGAACTTGAAGAATATTTATTGTTCCTTCTAACTAGGCGGTGTAGGACAAATCTTGGAAAGGTAGAGCCAGACTGAAAAATTCACATCCATAGCCGTCCGGTTGATCTAACTATTGAGCTATCATAGCAGCATGCCAGTATATCCAATAGAAGTTTAAACTATGAAGGCTGGACATTAAATTATTTGTAACTTTGTAAATCACCATTAAATGAAATGTGAAATGTGTAGTTTAACGCCCGGTTTTACCACATACGGCACCACAGGCGGTGACACTGATACATGAGATGAAGATGGAGCACCGGTGGAATGAGATGGTGGGGGAAACCGGGGGTTAGGGAGAAAACCCGCCCCAGCGCCGTGTTGTCCACCTCAAATTTCACTTTGCGGTCGCCTAGGATCGAACCCGGGCCGCCTTGGTGAGAGCCGAGCGGTCTAACCACCGAGCCACTGCGCGGCCAAATCGCCATTAAGCTACTTATGTTGTCTCCTATGTATATGAGAACCCCTTGTGGTTTAATGGGGAAAAAATGTGTCAGATGAAGCATTTAATATCGTGCTAGCATGTTACATTGGTATCGAATTTTTCAGTTTTATATCTTGTGTAAATTTTTATAACTTTTGTTTTCAGCATTGCCCACTTCCCACTCCCTCTTGTGGTACTTATATTAGCCCTGCTTACTCGCTTTCATCTGTTTGTGCGTGTCTTTTTTTAATTCGTTCATCTAAGGAAGGAACGTTTATTCCGGAAGGGTACAGCATAAAATATATCTAATTCTAATTTCTAAATTGGTTTTAAAAGACATGTATGACAGAGGGCAGAAATGATGGAATCAATATTTACACAGAAATTTTCCATAGAGAAGAAAATTATTTTTACTCCATAGAGTTATATATTGCCTGAGTGGTTAGATCGCTTGGCTCTCACCAAGGTGACCCGGGTTTGATCCTAGGTGACCGCAAAGTGAGATTTGTGGTGGACCACTTGGCGCTGGGACGGGTTTTCTCCGGGTCCTCCGGTTTTCTCCGTCAGCATTGAACCAATTGCTCCATCGTAATCTTTCTTATTACTCATCTCGCTCTCATATGTATCATCCACTTCTTTTACCTTCATTCCAGGCATTGGGCTGATTACCCATCCTGGTTCTCTCTCAGATCGAAAGCTTCGGTACCTCAGGCCCGACCTTAAGGTATAGAGGAACAAGAATCCCCTACCACCGCGATGGTGGTACAACTAGGGAAGAAAATGGAGAAGAGTTGTGTATACGAATATTAATATTTGGTGTCCACTACTACGTGGGAATTGTGGAACCTCTATATTATTAAATAATATAAGGAACAAATGAAAACGTTGAACATTGTAACAATATTTAACATTATTTAACACTTAACATTATTTAGACATTTTGATAATCATTTCACCAATAAAAGATGCTCCTCACTGAACAGGCTAAGTGAATAACAAATACAACTTCCGTAAACAACAGAGGCTTTTACATCCGTGAACACTTCACAAAATTACAGCTGTAAGTGGTAAGAGAGGTTCCATTATAAGTTTTATCTAAAAATTGTTACAACAACTTCATAAAGCATGTAGGGAGAGGTGAGTGAATGTAATTTAATGGTCATTTGAGGTTTAAAAGGCTTCTTTGTAGCGTCGGATAATTCACCTAGTATTTACATAAATGGGTATTAAAAGGCTTTGGCAGCCAGAAACAGAATAAAACAGAAACTGAGTTTTAATATAATGCACTCCGTCCTGTATTTTAATGGAGGAAGCATACACTGTGTAGAAGCATCATAATATTATTATCCATGTATCATGTACATTTTTTACACTTTGGTATTATTAACCAGAAGTTGAAACCCTCTTAATATACAATGCTATTCTGTCTCTAAAACGTGTGTAGAAGTCAGAGTAGTTTCCAAATTACTCAGGAAAGTTCGCGCACACACATATCGTTCCTTCGCCAGGGTGATTTTTAAAACAATATATTTGGAGGAGAGGAATACAAATTCTGCATTACCAATTATTTCCTGATATAAAAATTTTGGTTGTTGTAAAATATTTCCTCTCCGTAACTCAGGCAAGCGATAACGAAAGCAACATTCTCTCCATCTACATTTAGGTGTCTAATTTAAACTTAAAATTTTTTTTCATTGTAAAGTTTATTTCTTCCTAGCAATATTACAGTCTGGATAATACGTAAAAATGTATAATTTAGGATAATTGTTTAAATAGTTACATATTGTCGAACAATGCAATCAGGTTAGGAAGTGCTATTGAATTGTAAATATTTGAAATTACCGGTATTACTTAATTTTACGTTGTAGTTATACCATAGGTCCTGCGCCGTGGCTAAGGCACCATGCTTTGGTTCTCTGCCACGGAATACGGCCCAGGTTTGATCCCACCCCTGGGGTGCGGATTTTAAGTCCCGGATATAGGACCGGTGCCCACTCAGCATCGTGAGGAGATTGAGAAGCTTACGATAGGTAAGCGGCCCTGGTCAAGAAAGTCAACCTTTCGGCTGGAGGTGTCAAGATGCTGACCACATCTTCTCCCCGTATCGGTTGGATGATTGCCCACTTATACTTTGCGTATGTGGGCGTGAGGCCGGCAGTTGGGTTGGCAGGCCTTGGCCCTCTAGTCTGTCGCGCCATGGGTTACTAATTATACCATAGCTCAAACAAATATTAGGAATGAACATAAGCAACAAGGATGAATGTCACTATAAAACTATTGCTATAATTAAAAAATAGATAAATTTGTGACATTCGCTTAAAGCAAGGCCAATAGAGCAAAGCCACAAAAAATCCGAAAGAAAAACTTTCAGCACAGATTTCACAGCTCTTGGATTTCCAGCTCCATTACATCTCCTTTTGTAAAATCGTTAATGTGAACCTAAGGCATACTATACACTGTTTCATCACAGTTCATTTACTTTATATGTCAGTTTCGTAGTTGCTTAAAAGTGGTTATAAATCCTAACCCACAAAAGTTTTTTTTGTTTTGTTTTGTTATTCTTCCATTTACACCTCGCCTTTTGACAGCAATGGTCCTATCGGTGGCCGTTCTCCTTTGGAACATATCGCGATGGTGTTACCTCGTAGACGTTGGGTTGCTGGTACTTTGGAGTATTTTCAATCATTATATCACGCACACTTCACACTCTCATTCATACTTCCAGACTCTTGGGAGGACGGAGAATCATTTTGGTTGCAGAAAAATCCCCACCCCCAGCCGGGAATCTAAACCCGGACTCTTCGCCCGGCAGATAGGTGCTCTAACGACTGAGCTATGAGCTCAGCCCACAAAAGTTTAATGTGTCAAATTTGTAACCTATCCATTAGCTCAAAAACAGTTATGATATCAGGCTATAATTTATACTCAATGCCTACTGAGTACAGTATAGCCTCGTTTACCCGAATCAGCTGAGAACAGGGCCGGTCCGAGTTAACGAACATTCGAGTTATCAGGAGAATAATGGAAAAACGATAAAAAACCACGTACTTCACCGAAATATATTTAATAAAGTTTCGAAATTACTATCGACCACTTTCGTCCTAAAAATCACATACACTGTTTGTACTGTAATAGCCTATGTATTTGCACTGTACACAATATAGCTACAAATAACTCGGTAGTAAAAAAGGCAGTGAGCTTCCGCTGTCTCAGTTTAGTGTATCGCTTACGAGCAGTGCGATCTCACATCTGCTTTAACATCAGAAGTTTATTTGGCAAAGTTTCGGTTCGACTCTCAAAATAACGTACCAGTTTCTCTATATTTGCTACTGCTTGTGAGTGGGTCATAACCACAGCTGGTTCATCAACACTGTGTGAATCTGAATACTCTTCAATTTCATTTAATGCCTTCCTCTGTAATCGGTTCATAACCTCCATAATTGTCAATTTGCAACCAATTGTCAATATCTTCATCAACATCGGAACAGCAATTGGTATTTTCTTTAAAATCTGCTTCCACACTTAGTTTATCATCTTCTTCAATCTTGTTTTCTGACAAGTCACATACACTAGGCCACAACGTTTTCCATGACTTTATCAAAGTCTCTCTTCCAACCTGATCCTAAGCAGATTGGGTGAGTGCAATAAATTCGGCCGGTGCCAAGAGAATTCTAGTAATGTACCTACTTAAAACAGCAATTTATCGTCTGTAAAACAAGACTTCAGCTACTATGCTAAACAACCTTTTTTTCTTCAAAACTGGTCCGGGTTAACGATGTTTTACAGTATACTGATACAGTTGTATTCATTAAGCTTGTTTATTTAGCAATATGTGGCTATTTTATAAATTAACCTACTTTGATTAACTTTTATAAACATTTAAAAATATTGCCATGCATATTACTCATACCAATCGTTCCAAATAAACTCAGAAACTCTTTTTATAGTCATAAGGTTTAATTGTTCTATTTTAAATCATAGCAGAAAATGTCATTCTCAGAAAAAGCTGTTCCAAAGAAATCACAAACTCAACCGAGCACAAAAGAAGTGCAATGTGTACGGAAATATTTGCCAGGTTATCTCCCCATTGCCAAACCCGATTCTGGTTTTCAACTGATTTTATTATTATTATTATTATTATTATTATTATTATTATTATTATTATTATTATTATTATTATTATTATTATTATTATTATTATTATTATTATTATTATTATTATTATTATTATTATTATTATTATTATTATTATTATTATTATTATTATTATTATTATTATTATTATTATTATTATTATTATTATTATTATTATTATTATTATTATTATTATTATTATTATTATTATTATTATTATTATTATTATTATTATTATTATTATTATTATTATTATTATTATTATTATTATTATTATTATTATTATTATTATTATTATTATTATTATTATTATTATTATTATTATTATTATTATTATTATTATTATTATTATTATTATTATTATTATTATTATTATTATTATTATTATTATTATTATTATTATTATTATTATTATTATTATTATTATTATTATTATTATTATTATTATTATTATTATTATTATTATTATTATTATTATTATTATTATTATTATTATTATTATTATTATTATTATTATTATTATTATTATTATTATTATTATTATTATTAGCGTTACTAGAAAACTCTGAAATGTGCATAGAATATAAAAATTCAGCGCACCGTGATTGGTCAAATGACTCGGCTCTTAGATGTTTCATTAAAGAACTTGAGTCAATGTCTTTATCTGGAGTTTTAAAGGGCTAGGCTTAATCATTCTGATGGAAACGGGCTATGAAAGGAAAAATGGCAGTAAGTACTTAAAAATTGTAAAAAGTGGAAATTAAAATAAGAGTGAAAGAGTGCTCATCAAACTTCAAAGCAGGAACGGCATTTCAAAAATTAAAAAAATGGGTTTCAGCTCCAAAAGAAAATATAAAAGCATTTTAATTGAAAGGTTATAAGGTGGGAGCAATTTTGATTTAAGCACTGTATTCATAAATTCTGCAAAATATTTTTAATTATTTGTGAAGTAATTTAGTGTAAATAATGTGAAACTCTATTTCATTATGTTCAAGCCGAAAACTGTTTCTTCTTCAGAAATATTCTAACTTTTGATATCGGAAATCTCGGCTGTTATGGTTAACAATTCTATAAATATGTGATAGGACGATATTAAATAACTGCTATAAATAATTTCCCTATGTTAAAGTCAATAAATATGGCAAGAAGCATGAGATACAAATGTTCATAAGCAATGAAAGGTATGTTATGAAGGAAAAGCAAATAGTCAGAGTAGCTAAAGCAATTAGACGTCCCGATTATATCACTCAGCAAGAAATTCACGTTTCAAGGTTCGATATTTAGGAAGTTTAGAAGACAAGCGTGTAAGCACACAAATAGACCGGTTTGGAAATTAGAAAGGGAAAACAGTTCCTCGAATTTGCCAAGCCACAGAGTAAAAATTGGGTTTTAGATGTCAATAACAAATTAATATTTTAATATATTAATTATATAGCGCATATATTGGGAACTTTGCTGGGGTGGTATAAAGCAGGCACAATTTGTTTAAGAGCGTGTATTTAAAATGTCTATCTTAAAGAGATGATTTATTATGATCGATTATCGGCAGTCAGTAGCGCCTGAAGACCGTGCCAGAGAACTTTCCGCTTAATATTTCAGAGATCCAAGTTTCTCATTGTTACCCGTAGATTCTGGTGCTAAGATTCAGAAGAAGATTAATTCTATACCCTCAATCAGTCGGAACTTGCTTCAAATAACTCAGTTGTTCATTCCCTTCGATTTTATTAGTCATCTTAACTGGTGTTGTCTATTTTCACTCCTACGTAAGCATACCGAGAAAAAAAGATCCCATTGTTCACCACTGTAGCAGCCGACAACCAATTCAATAAAGATGGAGATACTGTCGCACACTAGGAGTAATCACTTTTGATACTAGAGTCATTTCAAATTCCGCATGAGACAATAATAATCTGTTTTGCAGAGGTTAATTACTCTCATAAATGCCAACAGGAAACTAACTGCCCATAATTTCTCTCAGAAGAAGAAGCACTTCACTTTCAACCCTACAGTCAGTACTGAAAATATACAGGCATTGTTTTAAAATATTATAGCAAACAAATTAATGGAAAAGAAGTATTCTTCCATATCACAAGATACAACTATAATACACGGTGTTCATTTTTATTCGTGATCTCCCGCTCTCAGATAGAGAAAGAATGACGTCATAGTTGACTGGTAAGACTCTTGAAATCATAGTACCCTCTACGGAAAAGACGCGGTAATGTTTGCGGAACAGTAAGCTAATTACAGTGCTCTGAGTGTGGTTACGCTGAAAATTAACACAACCGCCCTACCCTTTCATCCCTTCTTATGGAAATCATGATTACCCTTCTAGTACATGTGTAAAATAGTACGTTTCTACTCTAAAGGTGGATATGTAGACAGAGCACCTTGTCTTCATGGTTGATTGCTACCTTCGTACCGGCTTTAAAATTGGTGCAACATATAAATATAATTTAAACCGCTGCATAGAGGAGTTTCTGCAAAGCTATCCGGAATTCAGGCAAGTCCCACAGAGCGTAATGTTGTCAAAAGTGTCCAGGTAAATTGGCATACTTTTATTTGCAACATAAACGTCTTACGTTTTATCAGCATATGATATACATTTTTGTCATTCTTACTCTAAATTAAAATATATATTAATGTTGGTATCCTTATGTCCTTTAAAACCAATAGGTAAATCAAACATTTACAAGAAACAGGATCAGTTACTCGTAAAATGTGAGACTCTGGACGCTATAAGGTGTCAGCCCCATTTGGAAGTAATAAACATAATAATTAAATATTATATAAATAATCTGTTTCTTGCTGGCCTCCGTGGTGTGATGTAGCGTGTGTGCCTCTCACTCAAGAATTTGCGAGCTCGAATCTCGCTAAGGATGAGTTAGCTGGATAAGGTTCTTTCCAGGGTTTTTCCGTATCCTACGAAGACGAATGTCGGGTAACTATGAGCTCTAGAGACACTGGACTAATTTGAGTGTATCATCCGTTTCATTCATACACTTATTCATTCATTTATTCATGCATCGTTCGATATGACATGCACTGTTGAAAGGACAAAACAAATCTGCTTCATTATAAAAAAATTTGAAACTAATATTGTTATTAATTTGGCGTTTCTTTATTAAATTATATTGAGCTATATATCATCACAGAGAAACACCAAATTGCAAGATACTGTTTGTATTTATCCTTCATTTATAGTGTTCACATTCATTGAAGTTATCGTATCTATGCACCAGGCGAAACTGCGCACCTTTATACTAGGCGGGCAGACCGACCACTCAAATAGTAAATTTATCTGCCGTTAGAGGGAGGCCTCAAAGCTGCTGTCAATACATCTAATACGATCGCAAGCCGCTAGGGGAATCGTACATAAACTCGCTCCATCAGCGATGATATTGATGACGTCAAATTTTGTGCGGTAAAATTACAAATAAAGATTAACACCGTGTATAATTTATAATATGCTTTGGCAGTTTTTAATATTTTTGCATCTTATTTATTGCCTTTATTATTTCTGGAAATAAAATTTCAACTTTCCATTGTAGGGTTGGCTACATGAATTTACCTGCATTTAATATAGCACTAATTCTTGAAAATGACACTGAAATATCACATAAATTTAGGAAGAAATTACTTTATGAAGTCGTCAAGTGAAAATTGAGACATTAAATTAGAGCAAACTTGCTGTGTATTCAACTTCTTTAATAATGCATAACAAATTTCAGAAAAGTTCCTTACACCAGACCTATTTTTATGTGAAAAAATTTACATGTTGTATTTAAATCAATTGTCCTATCCTTCTTTATTTATTTTCATATAGCTTTTACAAATTTACGAAGCCTTATTTTACTTTCTACTTAAAGTTAGCCAAGACACATTTTTACAGAAATAGTTTCTTTACACGATTTGGTGGCAAAGTATGAGTGGCAAAGTGACCGATAGTCAGATATTTGAAAGTGTGTGGCTTATACTGACCTTGAAGTGCCATACTCTTTCCAGGGTATTGCAAGAAACAACTGAATAGTGATGACATTTTAAGAAAATGTCAAAAGTATTGAAAACGTCAAACCTAGAGTAACGGATATCTAAAAAAACAGCTGATGAAAAAAGGTGATCTGAAATAAATTTTGTGTTTTAAATAGATACAGGTACATTTTCTGTGTGGTGTGTGCTTATCTGTTTCTTAACGTTTACCAATTATATAATAATCCCTCCGAACGGAGAACAGTTGACAGGCTATTTGCTGAGAACTCATGAAATACATTTTAATCTATATTTTAATATCTTAATATAGTCAATACTGGAATAGAATGCTTCATCTATTTGCTGTAAGTAAGCCGTAGGGAAAATAGTACATTTCAATGCCTCGGTAATATAATTAATTATGTTCTCAAACAAAAAAAACAAGAACTACAAACACATCTATGAAGTTATGAAGTAGCAGCAAATGATAGGTTTTACTCAAAACTGAATACACAAATAGAATTTGTTTACATAATGTTCATATTATATCAAAGCATTATATATAATCATCTAGCTGATTACACGGCAAATTATACGGTTGGGCCACCATAAAGTAGCATATTATACGGTATCAATATATCCCGTTTATACGTTTGTATGGTACAAGTAAATATAATGTCATTATTTGCCAGTAAAGCTTTCCACAGATCTCACTTCTCTATCACGTGGACTTCCAGTACGTTGTATGATTGAAATTGAGCAGGACAGATTCCTTTTAATTCTTCGGCAGATCACATTTTTAGTTTTAGTCCTGCTATTCAAGAGAATACTCGATCTCAATTAAAATTAGAGTATGTGTTTACGTAATTTTGTACGTTTTAGTTCGCCTGCTTATTTATTTTTATCTCTGTAACAGTAAGAAGGGCTATGTAGAAAGTCTATTTTAAAGATGTACTGAAACCGTGTAGGTAATCAGTCAGTCATTATTATAGTTTTGCAGTAACTTAATATTTTGCTGCACTGGCTTTCGACCTTAACCCTAACAATCACAATGTTAACTTGAAAATAATCCTGTTAGGTTTCATTCTGCAGCAGATGGACCAAAACACTTACAAGTATTCAGAAGTCCAAACACTTTGGAAATTCACCAAAATGAATACCAAGATATAGAACATGCCCAAAGTACTCACCAGGTGTGAAGCCATTCCTCTACTTCCCCTCTTTCCAAAACAGAATCGGGTTCCACAATGCTTGGACATGTACATGTGCTGGAGTTACTGCAGGTAAAGTGGGAAAGACTACTCCATTCACACCTCCGGGTACTCTTTCGCAGCCTCAACGGTTCATTGTAGGCAGATAGCTGGACCGACTGATCGACCGAAGTGCTGACAGGCTGTATAAAGCCAGAAGGGTTTTGCTACGTGTCCACCCATTTAGGGTTTTACAGCAGGTAATGTTTCCTTTTTCGGGATGTTGTAGGATAGGTTGTGGGTTTTAGATTGACTTCTTTTTTTTCAAGCTAACAAATTATGTGTACCTCAGGTTGAAGGAATGGATGCAGAGCGTTGCATCCTAGTGTTCTAACTTTTAAATTTGTTATAGGTGGAAAAATATTACCAAACGGCTTAGGAGTATTATGTGGAGCTCAGCTTTAGCTGCTGTTAGGATTAGCTCCTGGGTTATCTCGGGTGCCCGCAAGCCAGGCGGGGTACAGGGAACAGCCTGAAACGGCGTCTAGTGGGGGTCATAATCTCCCAATGATCGAACAAGGGCACTTCTATGATAGGTAAAGTTGCGTAAAATATTGATATCCGACGCCTAATTTCATCCTCCACGTAAGGAAGACCCGAGGCAAAGTGAAGCGACCTGGTAGGAAAAGAGCGACACACAGAATAGATGGACCGTAGTCTATTCTGTGCACGTTGAAGCCATGCCAGCCAGCTCTCTGCGGCCATGCCCCAGATCTCGAAGGCATAATGCATCACAGGAATTACCAGCGCTCGGAAAAGGAGGTAGCTAGACCAGCCTCGATGGCAAATAAATGTCCTTAAGGCTGACTGAAGTGAAAAACTTCCTGTTCAAAGAAACAACTTCGTCATTTCCAGTAAGCAAATATTGTAGTATTTTGTATAAATGAGACAAGTTTAATGAATAGACAAAACTTCAGCCGGGGAAACAATTATGAGCACGTTAAAATATATATGTACGCCCAAAAAGTTTTGTAGCATCGGCCCCTTTTGATATATTCCATTTACCCTGCATACAGTAGCGATCTCCAAGGGTATAATCTGGGATCACTAGCAGGGGGATTATGAGCTCCGGGGATAGAGACACACTAGATATGGAATGGGATGCTCTCACGGCGCCGAGTGCAAGGGACTTACAGTACATGACACGTTGACGTACCTGGGCAGTTCTGGTAGTTTTCATACAGCTAAACGTAAAGTCTGAGGTTCGAGAACCCTGTCTTCTCGGAGCTTACAGCAAGATGATACAGAAGCTCCCTGTATATGCGCTTTCCTGGAACCGTTATCGACATGCCCTGATGGCAATACTTCACGAATCGGATGCCACTTTCTCACTCTCGGGCGAGTTCCGCAAAGGGGAACCTTTCCTAACTAATTACATCTGATGTATATGCTTTAAAGTTTGCGTTTATTCTTTATTACTTTTATTGACAAAGTTTGTACCGTTATTACTAAGGCATTATTTGCAAATCTTAACAGCAACTAAGGACATCTTTTTTGGAATAATTCCTACGCAAAAATATATCCTAAATAGATTGGATAGAAGAATAAGATTTAATGAGAATACAACAAAATACCGATTTCCCTTGAACGACGCGTCTAGTAGTCACTGCTGCTTCTGCCTGAATTTGTTCCTGCTGACAGGAACGTGAAATGTGTAGTTTTTACTACATACGGCACCGCAAGCCGTGACTCTAATAATACACAAGATGGAGATGGAGTGCCGGTGAAAACCTGAGATCCCCGAGAAAACTCGGCCCAGTGCCGAGTTGTACACCACCAATCTCATTTTGGGGCCGCTTGGTATCGATTGGCAGGAGCCAAGTGGTCTAATCACTCCGGTACGGCGCGGCCAGGACAGGCCCGTGGACATGCGTCTGTAATGAACCCCATGTCTAAGAGCATGGCATCTGTTGAACATATTATTGATAACTGATACACACACGTCAAGTACCTTTTTTATTCCATTTATACCCCGCCATTTATACCCCAATGGCCCTATCGGCTGCCACTCTCCTTTGGAATATATCGCGATGAAGTTATCTCGTAGACCTTGAGTTGGTGGTACTTTGGATTTATTTTTTTAATCATTAGATCACGCACACATTCGCCCTCTCATTCATACTTCCAGACTCTGGGGAGGCTGGGGAATCATCTTTTTTGGAGAAAAATCCGTAGTCCCAGTCTAGAATCGAATTCGGGACCGCTCGCACCTCGCAGGCAGGTGCTCCACCGACTGAGCTATGGGGCCAGCATAATATGGAAATTGTTGAAATATTACTTTTATTAACAAAATGGAGAGGGTATGCATTATATAAGAAAATATTGTTTACATTTTTGCAATTCCATTGATTAACTACACACCAAATGAAGACACCAACAGCAGAAAATACTCGTAGCTTTGATTTGCATTAAAATACGGACCATAATTATGATCTAATTGTGTGGCGCATTGTGGAGGGACGCTTACGAAAAGACGGTAGGGCAGGTTTCAACCTAGAACCATAGAGTGGAAGGAGATGATGAATGGCAACAGTATTGGAATTACTTTAATTAATTTAAGTGAAAATAAGCAATATTTGAAAAGGTGGTATATTAAGAAAACCGTCAAAGCCCCGGAAAATGTCAGGTATTTCCACTAGTAGTAGAAAGTATAAAGTGAAATAAATGTTCGAAGGTTAACCACCACGTTGCTATCTGTTGGCACAAGGGTGGGTGTAATTACCGCCCCCATGCTTGAGAGTATAAGCCGTTATACACGCGAAACAAACCACCCCGTCTCAGCTCACAAAATTAATAAACAAAGCGCAATAAGCTGCCTCCCTTATTAGATTCATGTGGAGCCATCTGGGCCTTAACACGGTTGTATCTTATCCAGATGGCAGGCCTATACCACTGATCTCTACCATGTGGGTCGGTGTACCTCATTACACGCGCTCTATCACCACAAGCTATTACCTATATCAATATAGCAACACGAACTACCAGGCAATGGTTTGTATTTACACATGTCTGTAATAATGAACAAGTACATCTTTTTAAAGTGAAGTTTAATACATTTGTTGTACGTAAGAATAAATATTACTTAGATTAGTGGGAAGTAATTTTACGATTGCAGTGTAAAATATAAGTGTAAAGTGAAAGTTTTCTCTCTTTTGTTGTAATTTACGTCCTCCAACGTTAAGTCATATCGGACGATAAATGGAATGGGTGAAATGATGCTCAAATGAGCCCAGGGGCCATAGAGCTTAGAGTTACCCGACATTCGTCTTTCAGGATAAGGGAAAACCCTGGAAAAAACCTTATCCAGGAAGTTCACCCTGACCGAGATTCAAACTCGAGACCTGTTGAACGTGAGGCAGACACGCTGCCACCACGCTACCAAGGAGGGCAAAGTGTAAGTTTTGTGAGAATCTTCAATTTCTGCATATATCTAACACTTACAAATTTTGTTTTTAAAATAATTTCCATTATAAATGTGCCTTGAAAATTCTGCATTCGGACAGTTTTCTGCCAAATCGTTTAGAAAACCCCTTTGTCCAATTTCTCGAAAATAGCTCTTAACGATTTTAAATGAAGTAACCTATGTTTAAAATATTTTCTTGGCACAAAATAGATGTATATCTTGAATTTGCTTGGAATAAATTCTGAAATCCTCATTTTGAGTAACCTTTTAATAACTTGTAAAATATTAGAGATAGACAAAATCTACAGGGCGGGATGGCTCATACGATTTCATCTGTGACCCGCATTCAGGAGATCCGAGTTCAATTTTCGTGGTCGACCTACATAACCCATGGGGTTTTTCGGGGTTTTCTCAGGTTAATTACATCCCCCGAGTTTCCTGTCCCCTCCATTTCATCTCCGTTATCATTTCATAACATTTCTTCTCTGGTGGCTTCTTTCAGAATACATAGAAGTGTCGGCGGGTGTCTCGGCGTTGCATGGCAGGCTGATATGATCTTGGTAAACATCTTCGGCTTCCGGTAGGACAGTCTCCGGTTTCAAAGCAGGACTGTGGACTGTTTCGGGACCACAGTAGGTGGGATGATGGTTATCTGCCCTGCCGGGGAGTTTCAAGCTGGTAAATGGTAGGGACCCTGCAATCTGCACTCTCATGACTCATTGGGACGGCCACTCTCCGTCTCCTCTCCCCTCATCCTTTGTACCGGGTGACCCACTTGGGACAAAAGTTCAGACTGGTTGACGTACCGAATCTCCTACATAGAATTCTATCATATTCTATCCTAAACAATATCTCACTACAGAAAACAATTAAACCACACAATTTATGTCAAAAACTTTTTCGTAATATTTCGAGATATTCCTTATTATTGGTTTACAATTTCAAGGCTCATATGTTGTTAAAATTGGAATACCTTTTTCACTTTTTCATCTCTTGTCATTGAAAAGAACAGTAACTCAAAGCATTTTGTCAAAATCTTGAATGTATCGTACTTAGTATAATTTATAGCCTCCTATATTTCCATATTCCCCTTACACCTAGAAAAAATTAGCAATAGAATAATTCCAACAAATGTTCATGTCAATCAACATGAATTAGGTAGAGGAATATACTTTTATAAGAATAGAGAAAGTTATGTAAGTGCAACTCACCGGAATCTTCATCTGTTAGCAATGTAAATAGAAGGGAAGGTCAATTCATCACATTCAACTGGCTCTTAAAACATTTGACTATCGCTTAAGCCCACTGAATTCTCCAATTGCCATTGAACATAAAAGGGAATATATAACAGACCCATTTCTACAAATGTCATAAAGAAATAAGAGTTTATAAGAATAATTTGTGCAAGAATGCGTAGAGAATGGTATGTGAGTGAATACATCGGATGTATTATTTTGAATGTATTGGTTTAAGGTGCAATTTTCTATGTCTTTGTGATTTTATAACTAAATATGGACAAAAACTGCAAATTCTATTTTTTAAACTAATGAAGTGAAAATACTCTTAAGGAGTACGATATTTTGGATTTTAAAGATACATTTAATATTATAGTAGTTTCATGTTTATCCTGGAATATAAATTTCGTACTTTACGGATTTTTCTTCATAATAAAGCTACAAGTGTTACTACCAACCACTTATAGCTAACAGATGGTTCGGTGTATCTTATTACACTACTCTATCAAGACAACTAGGGCCGTACTCCAGCACATGAGTCGGTTTATCTTAATAAACACGCCCTATCGCTGTTAAGCATGCGGACACCTCGCTACGTTCTCTACCATTTGTGCTAGAGACATTATTGTTTTACTACCAGAGTAAGAGTTCATAGGGAGTGATGTGCTGTTTTGATATGCCCAGAATCTCAAAGCAGTATACAGGGTGAGTCAAAAAAGACACCGACAACCTCAACATGCTATGCAGGGCGGCAAACGGACCATTCTCTAAGCAGCAACGCACAGCTTGGGTGCAGTAAACCAACAAAATGTCCATTCAATATATCGTGAATAAAACGAACAAAGGGTATGTTGCACAAAATAGTTAAACATTATAAACGGGTATTAAACTGGGTACCTCATACATCAATGCAGAGCCTACAGCTCACGTACGTGGTCCAATAGCTGTGTTTGACCTTGAAAGAATGGCAATGGTTCCATGTACTTATGCAATGAGGTCCTCCTCTGACGTTACAGGTGTAGCGTACACCATGGTTTTCATACTACCCCACAGAAAATAGTCCTGGGGTGTCAGACATGGTGATTGTGCTAGCCATGGACCTAGTCCCCCTCTAGCAATCCTTTAATTAGGGTATGTAACGCTAAAGTGATTCCGCACATCTCTCCCATAGTGTGCTGGAACTCCGTTACCTGCCGAATTCGTAGTGAGAAAGGTAGGCGAAATATCTCTAAGAAATACGTGGTAGATCGGTTCCGTTAGTCTGTTCGGGAGTAGGCATGGACCAATGATATGGTCAGCAATTATTTCAGCTCATAGGTTGATAATGAACATGTGTTGGTGGCACTGAACGGTCTGCGCACGTGGAGTTTCGTCCGATCAAGCACGCACTTAGGACACCAGGTCTGTAAATTTGACGTTCTACAGCATCCAAACAGTGCGTTTCCGGAGATGGGGTTCTGCTTAAAAATGATCAGTGTGCTGCCCTGCACAAAATACTAAGCGTAGTCTTTTTTTTTTACTTAATCTATATATGTATGTATAAACAACAAGGTCCTACATTTTGAGACATTCGTCCTCGAAAGAAACAAGGAAAGGCTTTCGCAAAGATTCTTTATCTCTAAATATTTTGCTTTGAAAGACTATGTTGCATTGTTAGACCCTGTTATAATAGGAATCCGAATTAGTAATATGGCTAAAGTTTGCTTTGTATATTCTATAAAACGCCTATACCAGAACATTTTCATCACTGCCAACTTTTAACTCTCACAGAATATTAAAATTATCCTTCGAGAAAGCTCCACTCGCCCGCATCTATGAGTAGCATAACTCAAGATGAATAGCATACTACATATCACATTCAGTAACCTTCAAGGGTACGATACAGCTAAACACCCTCTCCAATCGCAAACTAGCCTTTACTTTATCGTTATACTGATTATGATTAAAACGCCATAGCTATATTTGTACCACGAATAAATTGTTATCTTTAATTTTCTACATTTAAACTGTAGATCACCTTTCAGTTGGGATTGTTGTGTAACCTGTAAACAATAGCCACAATATATATTCATTTTATTGGTTTAGATTTTCAAATACGTTAAACTCATTGAAGGGCTATGTCCACATTCGTTTGTTTCTCAGTATGTCAAGGAATCAGTATAGAAATTCAAATATAGCACATAGCGTCCCATTTTTCAAACATTTGAAAACTGCTTCAGCTTCTCTAACCCATTCTATGCTTACAAAATTTGTAAACGTTTAACAGATTAGGATGAACAGCATTAAGTAGATAGAGGAATAAGGTTTCATAAGAATAGTCCGTAGAAGAGTGGGTAAAGAAAGACAAGTAAATATAAAGTCACATTTTATTTCTAAAACAAATTCCGCAGCGCAAAGATCCTTATCCGAACAAGGTTTACCCCGCAGCTGCGTTCTCTTCTCTGCCCACCACAGGATCATGAGTGCGTTGCAGCACTGGAGGGTGAGACATGATCAGAATTGCCTTAGAAAGTTTTTGTTCATAGCTAGAGATGCACACTCACAGTCCCTGATAATAATAGTTGCGTTTTGTAATTACAACAATCTTTCTTTTAACGTTAAAAAACACATACTCATAACTTTACGCTGTTATTCATACTTCCAAAGTTCGCATCTTGACCAATTAACCGTCAAATTACTGCAGTGCCTAAGTTCTTGTTTACATAACTTCTGGAAAAAAATTGTATTGTTTTTAAGGTAAAGTGGTTTGAAGAATTGTTTTTGAAGTAAATATTACCGCGTGACCCAAGAGTCAATGAAAAAGTGAAATGATTTTGCAGTGATATAAAAACGTCAAAATTAACTATACCAAATACATGCTGATTTCATTTAAAAGATAATACAGCTGATAAAAGTGGCATACATTAACAAGATAATTCCTCGTTCGATCCTGGACTTGGCGACTAACATCGGAAAGTGTAGCTGGTGAAATATGTCGAATAACAATATTGATTGGCACATTGAAGCCTCTTAGTGATACGAGTCGAGTCTTGAAAGCACACTGTTTTACACATCCGCCCACAAATACTCATATGGCCTCAAATTACACTAGCTTGCAGGCCAAAACTTTGGACCATCTCATCTAACCCACCGATGACCAGACTTCCGACTTAAATTGCTTGAACAATGAAGTTTAATGAGGGGCAACCTAAACTCTGCTGCTTGCTCAACGCAGTTTATCTAGGTCTATGAGACTCTAGAACTTCACTGTAAGGATAGTGTTCCACCATAGCATCAATGACGAAATCACCAAGAAAAGGTTGCCAGAACATTACTAGGGAGCACCTGGGCCATTAGCTTCACACATCTAATCTCGATTTTCTACATACCACTACCGTGCTTCTTGGGTACTGTCATGACCTTTCAAGTAAAACACTCATTGCTAAGTATAATATCTTTAATAATTGATCGTTTGATTGGTGATACAATTGTAAAACCTACGCCTGAGGAATATAAGGAATATAAAGGAATATAATTTGTACTATTGAATGATACTATTGAATGTCACCTATACATCTCACAGTTCTGAAGTTGTCGCCACAAGGCAGTGCAAAATCATTTCTTTGTTCCCTATGAGTATGACTGATCTGAATGTTTTAGCTAAATTTGTAAACAACGTTTGTCTCTTGGTAACAGATTTGTCAGCTGATTTCAGAGCCACGGGGTATACTGGAGAGCCGTGAAGTGGCTCTAAGTATAGAAAGTACCAGATCAGATTCTTCACTTCAGGAATCTCTAACTCTGAGAATGAAATTGTCGAACGCTGAACTACTTTCACCGCCGATAACATCTCACACAAAAGGGGATCCTCATATCCGGACAGCGTCGCTGTTGCCATATGGGTAAAAGAGCACTCGAGGAAAACTACTCTTAACAGGAAAGTGAGGAGAGTTAGTACGTCACGAGAATGCCAATAAAATGCCTTCTCACACAAAGAGGGAGGCAACTAGGACATCGCTGATAAGAACATGGACTGGTGGCATGTGAAACTAATCTGGTGACGCTCGTCTCTAAGGGAGAGCCGAAGTGATATTTTTTGCTATGAAGTACATTCCTGGGAATTTTTTTTTCCCCAATGGGGGATGCAGTTAACGTTTTGGAAACATTTGCAAAGCACTGCAGTAGTTAAATATTTGTTAAAGACACTTCATAATGATTTTCTCACGATTAATTTTCTTGCTAGTTTTTTAAATACCTACTGGCCAAATTACAAAAATGGAGTTTCAAATTTCTTATTCCTAACAAGAAGCGGGATTGAAATTTCGGCGTAATTATTGGTTTAGTCTTAAAATGTATTTTCAGAATCGCATTTAAGTTCGGCTTATTTTGTTTCTCTACCAAAAACTTAGTGTAGTTAATGCATATACATGCAGAAAAATAGTTGAATCGCACAGATGACTTAGGTTACGAGCACCAAATGCATGACACTAAACTTTTCACCGTGACACTGTGAAACGGAAATGGATCAAAATTCAATTAGTTTTTATAGCATAGGCAGCTTTCCAAATATTCCTTGTTACACTCTTCGTTTTCGCAAAAGTGAACTTCGTGTAGTTCAAAGATATTAGATTCCTTTTTTTCTCTCCACTTAGGTGCTTTTAGTAGCTAAAAGCAGTATGTTAAATACCAATCTTGGTATTTTAGTTAATTGATGTAACAGCCAAAAGCGGACCAAGGTTTGCCAATCTGGCTGCCGGCTTCACGTCCACTTAAGCAAAACAGAGGTGTGTGATCATCCAACGAATTGGGATTTTGAATATCTACTTGTAATTTGGTAAGGAATTCATTTGCCTCACGCGATGTAATTGAAAGAGTATGGAATTTCAAAGTCAATACATGACTAACCGATTTTGATCTTCCGTCTGTTTTGTGTTCTGTGTCCCTCTTGTACCTAAAACTAAATATGTAACGTACGGTATGTTAATCAAACCACATCTACTCGTATATTGTCATTTTAGCTACTAAAAGCACCTACGTGGAGAGAAAAAAGGAATCGAATATCTTTGAACTGCATGAAGATCGCTTTTGCGAAAACGAAGAATGTAACAAGGAATATTTGGAAAGCTGCCTATTCTATAAAAATTAATTGAATTTTGATCCATTTCCGCTTCACAGTGTCACGGTGAAAAGTTGAGTGTCATGCATTTGGTGCTCGTAACTTAAGCCATCTGCGCGATTCAACTATTTTTCTGCATGTATATGCATTAACTACACTAAGTCCTCTAATGTATATATAATACAGATGAAAAACAATAGTATTTGATGGTTTACATTTAACTCTTTCTTATGCAGGTACTTCATTTTTATTTGTTAATCTTTAATTACGATTTAACTAATGTAGCAACTAAGTATGTTCTTGAATTTCTTTACGTTCAATAATCAGGTGTGAATAATAGATCATCGATTAGCCTCTTAGCTAGATGTTGATTACTTTTCTACTGGTACCAGTGTTGAACAGCTGTCAGTGTCGTGTGGGTACTACTTTCATTATTCGATATGGTCGGTAAAACAGTATGCAATACACATGTGTTAACAGTAACAAAGTTCGGATTAGGGACTTAGCATATCGACCAATAGAAGACCTTTTGTGCCTAAGAGAGGGCACCTGAGACGTAGGGATGAGGTGAGAGGATACTAAGGGTGGTGTGGCAGCAGAAAAAGGGAATTCTAACAGATGCAGATTGAAACTCGGTGACGACTGGTGCAAGCAACTCCAGGAACACGGAAACCTCCCACAACGTGGAGGGGGATTCACGCTGAATCTTAGAAACGTAAAACAGCCAATTAGGATGAAACATGAAGTAAAATGAGAAGTGAGGTAAAATGGAGGAACAGAAAGTTCAGGAGATGTAACTATCGTTCCCAGCATTTGCCTGGTGACCAGGGGAACCCCGAAGAAACCCATGGAACAGGAAGGTTGGCCACGGTAATCAAACCCAAGACTTCGGAAATGCGCCCCACAGACGATACTGCCTCGAACTTTGAAACACTCACTTGGTCTTCAATGGTGTAATTAGTCATTTGTATCGCTATATATCACTTCAACGGTTTTCGAGTTCTCCAGTTGTTGCTATTATTTGTAGTTTTCCATTTATGCAAAATTAATTCACTATGTAGACGACTTCCAGACTATTTTCAGAAAATTCAATTACCTATATAAAATTCTTTTAAAAGTGCATTTGGATAATTGTATAACTGACAGTGACAAGAGATGGAAAATGTCCTGCAAAGCAAATGTAGAATCCTTTAAAACAAATAATTTATGTCAAATAACTTATTTTGTGGTATTAGCCATCTCTGAGATATCCCGAATTATTGGCTTTGGTGCGATTTGTTTCGCTAGATGCGACTAAGATTGAGTTTCCCTCTCCCTTGTATCTAGAACGAAATATGACATCAGGTTGTATCTAAAATGTTTTATCTCGGTTAATACAAAGTAGACAAAAAAAAAGCTTTCTTAAAAACAGATTGTAGTAATTCTAAAAGCAAATGTTAGATGGCAGTGGAAATCGTCTGAATGTCTTATAAGTTATTCTTTTTTTTATTAGATAAGTCCCTTAGATACACTCAGGCTGTGGCTAACAGTAAGCACTTAAAGGGGCCATCCTAAATGTCAAAACCTATGCTTCTTAAATAATAAGCTTCAAATGTTTTAACATAGATATACTACTGATATTATATAAAAATATTTCCTACATTTTCAAACAAATGCATGATATTCTTTCTATTTTTTAACTGCCCTACAGAAAAGTTTTCAATGTTCGATATTTTTAAACAAATATATGTCCCACGGATCAACTTTATAAAATTTATCACATGAAATTCAAATAAGATAAGTAATATTGTGGAAAAATCTTTTAGATAAATCATTGATAGCTTTTGTTTTATTTTGTAGGCTGCTACAGTTTTGTTTAAATATATACATAAGCAGTTTAACTCAATAAAATTTCAAAGATTTCTTATTATGCTACTTTTATTACTATTGCGAGGATCTTATTGCAAAACTAGAAAATATTGGTAGAAAATAGAATCGCTAGGAGAATTTTCATCATTTGCATGCTTTGAAAAAGTATTTTACAATGAGGACAATTAAATAATTGTGGCATTACTTTTATCTTGAAAACTACGAATTGAATGACAATGCAACAAGCGTTTAAAGCACAGCTAGCTGAAAATGGGATAGAATAGGTCAGGATAGAATTCTACGGAAGGTTTTCGGCACTTTGAGCAGATTAATCCCCGGGAGGAGGGATGAGGCGAGAGGAGACATAGGGCGACCGATCCCAAAGAGTCACGGCCATGAAGATAGCAGGGTTCCTACCATTTATCAGCTTGAAACTCCCCGGCAGTCCAGTAAAACCGGTATCTCATTTACACTGCCCCCAAAACAGTCCACAGTCCGGCTTGGAGACAGAGATCGCCGCCAGAGATGGTAATACTCCCAGTAGGCTTTCAGAACTGCATACCGTCAAACGCGTTCCTGAAACGGTACACTACACCAACTTGGAGACCAGAGACTGTCCCACCGGAGGACGAAGATATTTACCAGGAGCACAGCATCCTATCATACAACGCCGAGACACCCTCCAATACTTCTACCGTGCAAGAAACTACCAGACAGGAGATGATGTAAAATTTGCAACGGGAAATTGCAAAACGCGTGATGGCAGAAATCGACGCTCTAGAAGCCCCACGTTGTGGCGATCATTTTGCAATGGGAAATAGCAAAAATTGTGATGATGGATCATTAATTACTCTCACCTTTGGTGACGATCTGAGAGAATTCTTGTAGATGCCTCAGTGCTCTGGAGCAATAAGTCTTATCTCTGATCGCAGTCTCGGAGTGAAAGTATTTTATGCTGCACTTGTTGGGAAATAGAAAATACTTAAATACTGTGAGATTTTTGCCACAAAACCATTAATAAATTGTGCTACAAGTTTAAATGCAGCAGATTCTCTCTTTTCACAAATTATTTGTTGTTGCATGGATGAACTCTAAGTTTCTGGCACACGCCACTACTGCAACCCAAATGCATTTACAACTAAAACGTTTTTCTGCATACTTGCAGAGCGACACAAAAACACGCTTACTCTCAGGACCGTTGTTCGCCAAGTGATTCTAGGCTATCTGATTATTCTGGGTTTTCTGCGGACGATATTTCTAGAACAACTAAATTACTTCTCTTTTATTGGTCCACGTCACCACACTACGTAATTGCATTATTGTAATTACCAATAGCAACACTATTATGTAACATTCAACTTGCGTTGTATCATTCCATGGCCTACCCAGTTTCACATTTTCTTTTTTGTACAAGTTACTTTTTCCAGAACAAATTCTTAAATATTTTAAAGATATGAAATAACCGTCACAAATGATAATGGAGGTGAAATGGAATGAAGAGTGAAATGATGGAAAATCATGAGGGGGGAATGAAATGTGTAGTGTTAAACGCCCGCTTTTACTACATAGGGCACTGCAGGCGGTGAGACTGATGATACATGAGATGAAGGTGGAACACCGGTGGAATGAGATGGTGGGGGAAATCGGAGGTTCCGGAGAAAACCCGCCCCAGTGCCGTGTTATCCACAACAAATCTCACTTTGCTGTCGCCTGGGATCGAACCTGGGCCTCCTTGGCGAGAGCCAAGCGGTCTAACCACTGAGCCACGGCGCGGCCGATGAGGGGGGATGTAATTAACCTGGCGACCTAGAAAAACCCCGAAGAAACCCATCAGTTAGGTGAGTCGGACAAGGGAATCGAACCCAAACCTCCCGTATGTGGACCACAGACGAAACCACCTGAGATATCCCGCTCAATTAGCTGGAAATACTTTGGATATATTTATCTATAACAATGTTCATTAGCGTGAAAACATTATTAAATTACATTTTCAGACGTTTTGACAATTTCTATAGGTTGGTCCCCTAGTTCAGTATCTTTTAATAATGAGTGAGACCTCCGTAATGTATGCTATCTGCGTTATGAGTTTATTTTTATATGGCTTATTTCACCAGAGAGAGAGAGAGAGAGAGAGAGAGAGAGAGAGAGAGAGAGAGAGAGAGAGAGAGAGAGAGAGAGAGAGAGAGAGAGAGAGAGAGAGAGGGGGGGGGAGTTTTGAAACATCGTGAATTAGGTTATTTTGGTGTAATACACACTTACCTTTCCTCTAATTTGATGATGAATTATTAACTGTTACAGTATATGAACATTTTCACTAATTGGAAGCGAAGTGAAGAAGGTTTTTTATTCGACCGCGGAAGGAATCTTTGCAGCCATAGAAAGAATGGGTAGGGAGCGATGAAAAAGACTGCAGTTGGCTGAAAGGAAAGGAGTGGCAGCAGAATACACAACAGACCGGAATTACTCCGGGACGCATATTGATGCTTAGGCAACTCAATTTCTTGTCATACAAAAGCTTCCCTTTATCTCCAGTTTCTGCTGAATGCGTCGAGGGAAGGGGAATGCCTTCAGAATGTAACTCTTATCTTTTATTTATCAGCTAATTTTAGAAATAATAGAGGACTGGATCATACACAGACTTTTCATCCATTTATGTTTCCTGAGAGTTCTTCAAATATTTGTCTATTCAATGTTAAAGTACCTGCATTCATATCAGACAACAACGCGTTTGCAGATTCTGCTTATGAAAATTGCTTTCAAGCACCTTTTGCCTCCATTCAATTATACAGTACAGATGCAATGTCAAAACGCCATACAAATTATACCACTGGAACTAGTAGGAAAGACTATGTATACTGCCTACTTGCATTAGACAAGTAGAAGAACTAAAAGTTTGGACACATATCCACACATTTTACTGTTTTGAGGTTATTTTAATTCAAAACACTCTTTTAGAAAAAGGTCAAGTGTCAAGTGTCTACGAACAACATAACTAAAAAACGAAAACTATTTAAGCTCAGCGGTTTCCAAGGGGGTAACAAGATTTTAAACAAATGGTCCTATCCCAAACTATTCTTAACATTGTTAAAGTTGTCGTTAATTCTTTATTTTGTCAAAAATCATGCTCTAATGCTTTAGATATAAATAATATAAGTTTCCGACCAAATAATGATACAAGACATTTTCTCAGAATTATTTTTTCAACATATTCTCCTTGTAACTCTACACACTTCTCCCGGCAATCCTTGCTCCCGTCTCTGTAACCCGTCCAAATAGTACTCGGCGTTTACCTCTGCAAAATAATTGTTCCAGTAGGTGATTGCCCCTTCATTTGAAGAAAATTTCTGTCCTTCGAGCGCAATTTTCAGATGAGGGAACAGAAAAAAGTCACTTGGGGCTAGATCTGGTGAGTAAAGCGATGGCCAAGCTGTTCAAACCGTAGTTTGTGGATTTTCTCCATTGCAATTGCAGAGTTGTGAGACGGTGCGTTGTCTTGGTGAAACAGGGTTTTCTTTTTCTGCAAGTGTGGCTGTTTTTTCCGCAATTTCTGCCTTCAGCTTGTCAAGTAATGATGCGTAGTATGCTCCTGTAATGGTTTTTCCTTTTTGAAGATAATATATTAAAATAACTCCATGACTATCCCAAAAACAGTGGACATCACTTTTGCAGACGAAAGAACAATTTTTGCTTTTCTTGGAGCCGGTCCCCCCTTTACAGCCCACTGTTTGGACTGTATTTTTGTTTCGGACGTATAATGGTGTATCCAAGCTTCATGTATAGTAATTAATCGGTGTCAAGGCTTGGATTTATTGCGCCTAAACGGCGCCTACAGAGCGTTGGAAATGTTCATTCGAACAGATTTTTGGTCTAACGTGAGCAATCGCGGCACCCAACGCGCGGACAGCTTTCTCATGCCTAAATATTGATTTAATATATGGCAATCACGCTCTTTTAACATGTTCATAGCCTCTGCTATCTCTCACTTTAATTCAGCGGACGTCTAGCACCATTTGGTGAACTTTTGCGATGTTTTAGTTGGTAAATGGAGTTTTTGGACGTCCCGAACGTTCATCGTCTCCCAAGCACTTACAAGCACATTTAAATTCAGCTGCCCAAAATTTCACTGTGGTAAATGATAGTGTAGAGTCCCCATATATAGGATCCAACTCATCTTTGATTAATGTAGGCGTATTGCCTTTCAAAACAAATATCTAATGACAGCTCGATACTCGATTTTGTTCATTTTCATAAATATACATCAACTCACTCAAACGACTGTTACATAACAACTGAGCGTCGAAAATGGCTGAAACTTTGGTGAGTAGCTGTCAACAGATGAGCAACAAAATTCATTTTATTTACGAGTGCTGCCATCTTCATGTTGAGGTCGAAAACTTTTCAGACCACCAAAGAGTAGTTTTGGGAATAAGATGTGAAGTCCTCTTCATTGAGAGTGAAGTTGGTATAATTGATAAACTGTAGGATATAGACAAAATATAGACAAAATGTTATTCGTTAAACTACCCAATTTATGGCAAGGAAGTCATTTAATATTTTGAAAATTGTTATCAACAAAAACCTCTATTTCTACACAATTGCTAGCTTATACATATCGTCATACGACTTTTGTAATACTTCAAGAATAATAATATTGCTTTCTTTTTAAAAATATAAGAGCTATAAGGATTTGGGATGATTTGAACAAATTTTGTTAATCATATAATCTAGAGAAAGCAGCCACAGACAGAGAAATTTGGGGCTTTTGGTAACCATACAATTTCTGTGTTTTTCGGAATGATTTGACTCCCAAAGAGCAGTCGCTTAGCTGCCTTAGGAATATAAGCCGTGTGCACTGGAACCTGTGTACAGTTTGTACAAAACGTAGTGAAATTCCCTCACTCTTGAAGCAAATATGTACAACAGCACTGACGAACTTACTTGCATAATAAGACAAGTAAAGCTTAGTGATCCACTTACTGTGTGAGTAGGTACAATGTGTAATAAATACATGGGAGTACGGAGTTCTGATAACACTTCTCGTGCCTTGCTTTCCCCGTTACTTTTACCTTTTCTCCTCTCTTATGTATATGGAGATTTATGACGTTTTCCACAAGCTGCAGGACTGACGGTGGTCCATTGTAAGGGGAATTGCTTAGTAAGCCAACTGATGGCCTCTGGCCCCGCAAAAGTTTCTTCCCCTAGGTTTTGTGCAATTGAAGAGAAATCTTACATTGTGCACATAGTTAACATAAAATTACGGGTCATCAAAAGGGTATATTACATTGTACGGGCATGAAATGTTGTGCATGAACACGTAGAGCGTTTTCACTTAATTTCGCTGGAATAAATAAATCCAATGTCCCTTCACACTTTCAGATGTTTAGGCTTAGAACTAAGGAAATCTCAGAACATGCCCCTGAATTGTTTTCAAATTATTTGGTAGCTTAAAAATTGTTTTCTTTTATTACTCCAAAATAGCAAATAAAAATGAAAATAATTTTATGTCTTTGAGGAATAGATTGCTGTTTACAGCAGTGGTAAGCACCCCATTTAAGAGCATTAAAACCAATTATTTGCGACCATTTTGATACTGCAGGATGAGTTACATAACAAGGGTCATCCAGAAACTAAGTTCCTATCGCGTCCAAAGAATAATGACATTATCAGTCGGACAAGAATGCGATGACCCCCGTACTTACACCTGTTAAGGTGTTTGCGTTTTTTTTATCTTTTCTTGGAATCTGTTGGTTATGATTTTGAATGCTTATTAAAATGTAGTAAAACCTATCTACGCAAATGATAACACACTTCATGGTCATGCTGGCCTACTTACTCCAGAAAGTCAAGCCAACAATGCACATACGTGTATAGATTTCTTTACTGCACACAGCCACGGTCTTCCTTAAGTATACATCCAAGTTTAAGCCAGATGATGGCTCAAGTGGTATAGTCTGTGGGCCAGTTTATGCAGGTTGTTGGTTCGACTCCCGTGGCCGAACTTAACCCATGGTTCTTTTTCGGGATGTCTTCGCATTGCTTCGCGTATGCTGCGAAGGCTAATTACATCCCTCGAATTTATTGTCCCTTGCATTTCCCTTCACACGTCATCCAAGTTGGCATTTAGGGTTCTAGGAGTTGGAGGGGGAGTTTGGTGTGCAAGGCAAGCCTTATTCTCTCAATAGAGGGTGCTTCGAAACGTCACCGAAAGAACATATAGAAGTAGTTGCTTAGCTTCTATGTGACACATATAGATAACTTTTACCGCCCGTATAGCCGCATAAAAGACGCCCCAGAATGAGTGTGGTACAACGCCGCGTGCCTCACGCTATCGAAGTTCACAGGTTGGTGACACATCGTGTCGCGTGCTGTATCAGTTTGTAAACATAGCGGTATATTCCACGGTAGGTTCATACTATTAAACATTTTTTGGCTTATGAAACCGTAATAAAGAAGATATTCTTTAGTTATTTGTATATGGGTGTTTAACGCATTCCAAAATTCCGTTATAACAGTATGCTATAAAATTCCGTTGTATAATGAGACAAATAAGCTGACGGAGATTTGCAACTTAAACCTTTTAGAGCGAAGGTAATGTTAGCGAGATTGAGGATGGAAGCATTAAATGATAAAAAAGTAACAGAGGACAATATCAAAGAATTGTAGATAACGGTTAACCAAAACTAAATGCCTTATATAATGAGACAAGAATTTTATAACACTGTGTTTAATAATACTAATTAGATCATCTATAACTTAAAATAATGCTGTTGATTTTACAGTAACTGAATGAAAGCACTGTACAATTACGATCATAGCAAAATAAACAACCTTGGAACTGTCTGAGTCATTATCGACTTTTTCACAAGTACCTGCTCTTTGCCCCATTACCGGAAAGCGAAGCTATGGTCACTGATAAAGAGCGATGCTTTTGTTTTCGTGGCTGGTGCGTCCCAATAACAACTTTTGAGGTTCGCACTCCAGTGGTTCCTACGCTGTCTAATCAAATCACGAAATAATATAACATTTAATGCTGCATAAAATTATATCTGAGAGAATTTCGATGCTGCGACGCCCAAATTCGGACTAGTTAAGTTATAAACTACGAAACGGCTATATGCGGTCGGTGTCGTTTCAAAACAACCTGTACATCCTCTGGATCGGGGGAGGTCTCCATGTCCCAGGGATGTATAAAACGGAATGTGTAGTGTTTAATGCCCGCTTTTACTATTTGCGGGACCGCAGGCGGCAGGGTATGTATAAATATGCATGCTGTCATCTGTCTTGTATACGACCATACTTTGCATCCTCAGAACACACCCCTACCTCCCTTCCTTAGCATATATATATATAAATTCGATATCTATAAATTTATAAATATATAAATTTGATAATTCGAAGCTGATGAATGCTTATTTAACCACTTGAGCTGACTAACGTAGTAATGGATTGGGGCTGAAATTGCCTTAACACGGAAACCTATGGATTTGTTTTACTATATTCTATCACTATTGGTTTCGTAAATTAGTCCTGTCCCTTTGATTAAGGACAGTAGCTTATTAACTAACTTTGGGGGGGGGGGGGAAACCATTTGGGTAAATCAGGCCTAAACATTCATAATTCTTCTTAACAAGTGCTTCACATTTAAAGAGGATTTTATTTAAGATTCGTTAAGGTGTATATCTTCAGTGAGTTTGGAGTATATCATTTTATCACTCTTGCATTCTTCTGCTTTTTCTCACTTCAAGATGTTCCAAGTTCGAATCTGAGTCAGTGTGTGCTATCTGGATAAGCTTCTTCCAGTGTTTTCCTTTATCTTGAAATATGAATGTCAGAAAACACTAAGCTCCATGGACCCTGGACTCATTTGAGCATACTTTAACCGATTTCACTCATCGTTCCATGTAACCTAATGCAGGAGGATGTTAATTTAAAAATATTTCTGTTAGATTGCATCAAATAGTTGTTTAATGATTGATCAATTTAACAATATTCCTTCAAATACAATTTAAAGTGGTTCAAGTGCAGTAAACGTTTGAGAAAATCGATTTTTGACAGGATATCTGCTGTTCCATTACCTACACCTCCTTAGGTCTAGGCACCCGCACATGATTAGTTTAATTAAGCACTGAAACATTGTCAAATAAATACATGCTTAGAACATTACAGCCTCTACAAAACCATTTAAATCCAACAGTTGCTTCATGATGTCTGGTCACAAATGTAACAGCTGCAGTTAGAACCAGCTACGGCCATATCTTCACCTGGGTCCTTTGAAAACAATGGCTGGTATTCATGTCCAGTGAACAGAGAGAATGTCACCGAATTTAACCACAGATAATTATAATGAGATAAATGCGTCACAGTTGGCTTTTATTGAATTCCAATGGTTTGCATTCTATATTAAGGAGGTCGGATAAGAAGTATGTAATTTTGAGCATTCCCCAGGTTATTCGCGCGCGAACAGACGATAATTTCTGTTGCAATCAGCAAACTCCCTCTCCCTGCAAACAGAACTCAATCGAAAGTTCCACTAAACTGTTAATAAAGGGCCTTTCAAAAGGAGTGTCCTCTCTTTGAACCTAAATAAAACACGTTATATAAATAATAGAGGTTCATTCCTATTTTATTTTGAAACATAATTAATGCCATTATGTGTGGAAGAAAACATCAGTTAAGTGATCGCCGCGTCTTCGCAGGGTTGGGCGTATACGTTTGACCCAATTTTCAATGACAGAAGAACGTAAATTAGGCCCAACTTCACAAATAGCACGCGTGATTTTATTCATAAGATCATTTATTATTTCTGGCTTGTTGGCATAGCTCGAGATTTAATATAACTCTACATGAAGTAATCCAACGGCGTTAAATCACATGATCTCGAGTACAACTTAACATCACAACCACGGGAAATAATG